>CAKAJI010000421.1:259136-454304 GCA_916610255.1 Lasioglossum lativentre
GTTATATTATGACGTATTTTCAATGATAGACTGCATATTACTATATATTATAAGATATTTTCAATGATAGACTGCATATTACATTACATTATAAGGTATTTTCAATGATACACGGCATATTACATTATATTATAGGGTATTTTCAATGATACACTGCATATAACTATATATTATAAGATATTTTCAATGATAGACTGCATATTACATAACATTATAAGGTATTTTCAATGATACACTGCATATTACGTTACATTATAAGGTATTTTCAATGATACACTGCATATTACGTTATATCATAAGGTATTTTCAATGATACACTGCATATTACGTTATATTATCACGTATTTTCAATGATAGACTGCATATTACTATATATTATAAGATATTTTCAATGGTAGACTGCATATTACATTACATTATAAGGTATTTTCAATGATACACTGCATATTACGTCATATTATAAGGTATTTTCAATGATACACTGCATATTACTATATATTATAAGATATTTTCAATGATAGACTGCATATCACGTTTTATTATAAGGTATTTTCAATGATACACGGCATATTACATTATATTATAGGGTATTTTCAATGATACACTGCATATTACGTTACATTATAAGGTATTTTCAATGATACACTGCATATTTCGTTCTATGATAATGCATTTTCAATGATACACTGCATATTACGTTACATTATAAGGTATTTTTAATGATACACTGCATATTACGTTATATCATAAGGAATTTTCAATGATACACTGCATATCACGTTATATTATCACGTATTTTCAATGATAGACTGCATATTACTATATATTATAAGATATTTTCAATGATAGACTGCATATTAAATTATATTATAGGGTATTTTCAATGATACATTGCATATTACGTTACATTATAAGGTATTTTCAATGATACACTGCATATTTCGTTCTATGATAATGCATTTTCAATGATACACTGCATATTACATTATTTTATAAGGTATTTTCAATGATACACTGCATATTACGTTATATTATAAGATATTTTCAATGATACACTGCATATTACATTACATTATAAGGTATTTTCAATGATAGACTGCATATCACGTTATATTATAAGGTATTTTCAATTATACACTGCATATTACGTTATATTATAAGGTATTTTCAATGACACACTGCATATTACGTTATATTATAAGATATTTTCAATGATACACTGCATATTACATTACATTATAAATTATTTTCAATGATAGACTGCATATCACATTATATTATAAGGTATTTTCAATGATACACGGCATATTACATTATATTATAGGGTATTTTCAATGATACACTGCATATTACTATATATTATAACACATTTTCAATGATAGACTGCATATTACATAACATTATAAGGTATTTTCAATGATACACTGCATATTACGTTATATCATAAGGTATTTTCAATGATACACTGCATATCACGTTATATTATCACGTATTTTCAATGATACACTGCATATTACGTTACATTATAAGGTATTTTCAATGATACACTGCATATTTCGTTCCATGATAATGCATTTTCAATGATACACTGCATATTACATTATTTTATAAGGTATTTTCAATGAGAGACTGCATATTACTATATATTATAAGATATTTTCAATGATAGACTGCATATTACATTACATTATAAGGTATTTTCAATGATACACTGCATATTACGTTATATTATAAGGTATTTTCAATGATACACTGCATATTACTATATATATTATAAGATATTTTCAATGATACACGGCATATTAAATTATATTATAGGGTATTTTCAATGATACACTGCATATTACGTTATATTATAAGGTATTTTCAATGATACACTGCATATTACGTTACATTATAAGGTATTTTCAATGATACACTGCATATTACATTATATTATAAGGTATTTTCAATGATACACTGCAGATTACGTTACATTATAAGGTATTTTTAATGATACCCTGCATATTACGTTATATCATAAGGTATTTTCAATGATACACTGCACATCACGTTATATTATCACGTATTTTCAATGATACACTGCATATTACTATATATTATAAGATATTTTCAATGATACACTGCATATTACGTTATATTATAAGGTATTTTCAATGATACACGGCATATTACATTATATTATAGGGTATTTTCAATGATACACTGCATATAACTATATATTATAAGATATTTTCAATGATAGACTGCATATTACATAACATTATAAGGTATTTTCAATGATACACTGCATATTACGTTACATTATAAGGTATTTTCAATGATACACTGCATATTACGTTATATCATAAGGTATTTTCAATGATACACTGCATATCACGTTATATTATCACGTATTTTCAATGATAGACTGCATATTACTATATATTATAAGATATTTTAAATGGTAGACTGCATATTACATTACATTATAAGGTATTTTCAATGATACACTGCATATTACGTCATATTATAAGGTATTTTCAATGATACACTGCATATTACTATATATTATAAGATATTTTCAATGATAGACTGCATATCACGTTATATTATAAGGTATTTTCAATGATACACGGCATATAACGTTATATTATGACGTATTTTCAATGATAGACTGCATATTACTATATATTATAAGATATTTTCAATGAGAGATTGCATATTACATTACATTATAAGGTATTTTCAATGATACACTGCATATTACGTCATATTATAAGGTATTTTCAATGATACACTGCATATTACTATATATTATATTTTCAATGATAGACTGCATATCACGTTTTATTATAAGGTATTTTCAATGATACACGGCATATTACATTATATTATAGGGTATTTTCAATGATACACTGCATATTACGTTATATTATAAGGTATTTTCAATGATACACTGCATATTACGTTATATCGTAAGGTATTTTCAATGATACACTGCATATCACGTTATATTATCACGTATTTTCAATGATAGACTGCATATTACTATATATTATAAGATATTTTCAATGATAGACTGCATATTACATTACATTATAAGGTATTTTCAATGATACACTGCATATTACGTCATATTATAAGGTATTTTCAATGATACACTGCATATTACTATATATTATAAGATATTTTCAATGATAGACTGCATATCACGTTTTATTATAAGGTATTTTCAATGATACACGGCATATTACATTATATTATAGGGTATTTTCAATGATACACTGCATATTACGTTACATTATAAGGTATATTCAATGATACACTGCATATTACGTCATATTATAAGGTATTTTCAATGATACACTGCATATTACTATATATTATATTTTCAATGATAGACTGCATATCACGTTTTATTATAAGGTATTTTCAATGATACACGGCATATTACATTATATTATAGGGTATTTTCAATGATACACTGCATATTACGTTATATTATAAGGTATTTTCAATGATACACTGCATATTACTATATATTATAAGATATTTTCAATGATAGACTGCATATCACGTTATATTATAAGGTATTTTCAATGATACACGGCATATAACGTTATATTATGACGTATTTTCAATGATAGACTGCATATTACTATATATTATAAGATATTTTCAATGGTAGACTGCATATTACATTACATTATAAGGTATTTTCAATGATACACGGCATATTACATTATATTATAGGGTATTTTCAATGATACACTGCATATAACTATATATTATAAGATATTTTCAATGATAGACTGCATATTACATAACATTATAAGGTATTTTCAATGATACACTGCATATTACGTTACATTATAAGGTATTTTCAATGATACACTGCATATTACGTTATATCATAAGGTATTTTCAATGATACACTGCATATCACGTTATATTATCACGTATTTTCAATGATAGACTGCATATTACTATATATTATAAGATATTTTAAATGATAGACTGCATATTACATTACATTATAAGGTATTTTCAATGATACACTGCATATTACGTTACATTATAAGGTATTTTCAATGATACACTGCATATTACGTTATATTATAAGGTATTTTCAATGATACACTGCATATTACGTTATATTATCACGTATTTTCAATGATAGACTGCATATTACGTTATATTATAAGGTATTTTCAATGATACACTGCATATTACGTTACATTATAAGGTATTTTCAATGATACACTGCATATTACATTATATTATAAGGTATTTTCAATGATACACTGGGGGGGGGGGGGGGGGGGGGGGCAGATTACGTTACATTATAAGGTATTTTCAATGATACCCTGCATATTACGTTATATCATAAGGTATTTTCAATGATACACTGCACATCACGTTATATTATCACGTATTTTCAATGATAGACTGTCTAACAATCCGCAGTTTACTCGCGACGCGTGAATGAACCTTTAAATATTAGCCACTCTTGGGCTTTACAGAATTTGTCTGTACACTAGAAAAAGCTTGCATCCGGCAAGTTACAATTTTTAATTTCAGCCACTCCTGGGCTACTACAGAATCAGTCTGTACACTAGAAAAGCTTGCATCCGGCAAGTTACAATTTTTAATTTCAGCCACTCCTGGGCTACTACAGAATTAGTCTGTAAACTAGAAAAAGACTTGTAATGTACAAGTTTGAATATTGAATGTTGGCCACTCATGGGCCCTACGCTAATACTGAGTTTAACGCGGTGACTGCTGCGTCCTGACAGGATCGTGTCCATACACAGAGTGCTCGATCTGCTGCTCGCATCGACCTCCTTCGATCGTAATCGAGAGGGGATCGATGCGCGCGCATCTTACAAGTGGATCGATCCTATGATCCTTTTCTAAGACAAGGATCACGCGTGACGCAGCACTTGTCGTGGTGGGGATCGATATCTGTGCTCACGTCGCACGAAATATCGATATGTGGCCAACACGGTCACAAGGGTATTTTCAATGATACACTGCATATTACGTTACATTATAAGGTATTTTCAATGATACACTGCATATTTCGTTCTATGATAATGCATTTTCAATGATACACTGCATATTACGTTACATTATAAGGTATTTTTAATGATACACTGCATATTACGTTATATCATAAGGTATTTTCAATGATACACTGCATATCACGTTATATTATCACGTATTTTCAATGATTAGACTGCATATTACTATATATTATAAGATATTTTCAATGATAGACTGCATATTACATTACATTATAAGGTATTTTCAATGATACACTGCATATTACGTTATATTATAAGGTATTTTCAATGATACACTGCATATTACTATATATTATAAGATATTTTCAATGATACACTGCATATTACGTTATATTATAAGGTATTTTCAATGATACACGGCATATTACATTATATTATAGGGTATTTTCAATGATACACTGCATATAACTATATATTATAAGATATTTTCAATGATAGGTTGCATATTACATTACATTATAAGGTATTTTCAATGATACACTGCATATTACATTATATTATAGGGTATTTTCAATGATACACTGCATATTACGTTACATTATAAGGTATTTTCAATGATACACTGCATATTTCGTTCTATGATAATGCATTTTCAATGATACACTGCATATTACATTATTTTATAAGGTATTTTCAATGATACACTGCATATTACGTTATATTATAAGATATTTTCAATGATACACTGCATATTACATTACATTATAAGGTATTTTCAATGATAGACTGCATATCACGTTATATTATAAGGTATTTTCAATGATACACTGCATATTACGTTATATTATAAGGTATTTTCAATGATACACTGCATATTACGTTATATTATAAGATATTTTCAATGATACACTGCATATTACATTACATTATAAATTATTTTCAATGATAGACTGCATATCACATTATATTATAAGGTATTTTCAATGATACACGGCATATTACATTATATTATAGGGTATTTTCAATGATACACTGCATATTACTATATATTATAACACATTTTCAATGATAGACTGCATATTACATAACATTATAAGGTATTTTCAATGATACACTGCATATTACATTATATTATAGGGTATTTTCAATGATACACTGCATATTACTATATATATTATAAGATATTTTCAATGATAGACTGCATAATACATTACATTATAAGGTACTTTCAATGATACACTGCATATTACTATATATTATAAGATATTTTCAATGATAGACTGCATATTACATTACATTATAAGGTATTTTCAATGATACACTGCATATTACGTTATATTATAAGATATTTTCAATGAGAAACTGCATATTACATTACATTATAAGATATTTTCAATGATACACTGCATATTACATAACATTATAAGGTATTTTCAATGATACACTGCATATTACATTATTTTATAAGGTATTTTCAATGATACACTGCATATTACGTTATATTATAAGATATTTTCAATGACAGACTGCATAATACATTACATTATAAGGTATTTTCAATGATACACTGCATATTACTATATATTATAAGATATTTTCAATGATAGACTGCATATTACATTACATTATAAGGTATTTTCAATGATACACTGCATATTACGTTATATTATAAGATATTTTCAATGAGAAACTGCATATTACATTACATTATAAGATATTTTCAATGATACACTGCATATTACATAACATTATAAGGTATTTTCAATGATACACTGCATATTACATTATACTATAGGGTATTTTCAATGATAGACTGCATATTACATTACATTATAAGGTATTTTCAATGATACACTGCATATTACGTTATATTATAAGGTATTTTCAATGATACACTGCATATTACTATATATATTATAAGATATTTTCAATGATACACGGCATATTAAATTATATTATAGGGTATTTTCAATGATACACTGCATATTACGTTACATTATAAGGTATTTTCAATGATACACTGCATATTTCGTTCTATGATAATGCATTTTCAATGATACACTGCATATTACATTATTTTATAAGGTATTTTCAATGATACACTGCATATTACGTTATATTATAAGATATTTTCAATGATACACTGCATATTACATTACATTATAAGGTATTTTCAATGATAGACTGCATATCACGTTATATTATAAGGTATTTTCAATTATACACTGCATATTACGTTATATTATAAGGTATTTTCAATGATACACTGCATATTACGTTATATTATAAGACATTTTCAATGATAGACTGCATATTACATAACATTATAAGGTATTTTCAATGATACACTGCATATTACGTTATATCATAAGGTATTTTCAATGATACACTGCATATCACGTTATATTATCACGTATTTTCAATGATACACTGCATATTACTATATATTATAAGGTATTTTCAATGATACACTGCATATTTCGTTCCATGATAATGCATTTTCAATGATACACTGCATATTACATTATTTTATAAGGTATTTTCAATGAGAGACTGTACTATATATTATAAGATATTTTCAATGATAGACTGCATATTACATTACATTATAAGGTATTTTCAATGATACACTGCATATTACGTTATATTATAAGGTATTTTCAATGATACACTGCATATTACTATATATATTATAAGATATTTTCAATGATACACGGCATATTAAATTATATTATAGGGTATTTTCAATGATACACTGCATATTACGTTATATTATAAGGTATTTTCAATGATACACTGCATATCACGTTATATTATAAGGTATTTTCAATGATACACGGCATATTACATTATATTATAGGGTATTTTCAATGATACACTGCATATTACTATATATTATAACACATTTTCAATGATAGACTGCATATTACATAACATTATAAGGTATTTTCAATGATACACTGCATATTACATTATATTATAGGGTATTTTCAATGATACACTGCATATCACGTTATATTATCACGTATTTTCAATGATACACTGCATATTACGTTACATTATAAGGTATTTTCAATGATACACTGCATATTTCGTTCCATGATAATGCATTTTCAATGATACACTGCATATTACATTATTTTATAAGTTATTTTCAATGAGAGACTGCATATTACTATATATTATAAGATATTTTCAATGATAGACTGCATATTACATTACATTATAAGGTATTTTCAATGATACACTGCATATTACGTTATATTATAAGGTATTTTCAATGATACACTGCATATTACTATATATATTATAAGATATTTTCAATGATACACGGCATATTAAATTATATTATAGGGTATTTTCAATGATACACTGCATATTACGTTATATTATAAGGTATTTTCAATGATACACTGCATATTACGTTACATTATAAGGTATTTTCAATGATACACTGCATATTACATTATATTATAAGGTATTTTCAATGATACACTGCAGATTACGTTACATTATAAGGTATTTTCAATGATACCCTGCATATTACGTTATATCATAAGGTATTTTCAATGATACACTGCAAATCACGTTATATTATCACGTATTTTCAATGATAGACTGCATATTACTATATATTATAATATATTTTCAATGATAGACTGCATATTACATTACATTATAAGGTATTTTCAATTATACACGGCATATTACATTATATTATTGGGTATTTTCAATGATACACTGCTTATTACGTTATATTATAAGGTATTTTCAATGATACAATTCAATAGCGAAAGCCTTGTGATTCACTTCACTACTTATTCAAATTCATGAACGTACAAGTAACTGTTCACTTTATTTAATGCTGAATCACGAGGCCTCTTTATCTTGCATCGTGTTAATCGCGACGCCTTTTTACTTTTCGCACGCGATTGGCGATACAAGGTTCGAGCACCGATTCTGTCTAACAATCCGCAGTTTACTCGCGACGCGTGAATGAACCTTTAAATATTAGCCACTCTTGGGCTTTACAGAATTTGTCTGTACACTAGAAAAAGCTTGCATCCGGCAAGTTACAATTTTTAATTTCAGCCACTCCTGGGCTACTACAGAATCAGTCTGTACACTAGAAAAGCTTGCATCCGGCAAGTTACAATTTTTAATTTCAGCCACTCCTGGGCTACTACAGAATTAGTCTGTAAACTAGAAAAAGACTTGTAATGTACAAGTTTGAATATTGAATTTTGGCCACTCATGGGCCCTACGCTAATACTGAGTTTAACGCGGTGACTGCTGCGTCCTGACAGGATCGTGTCCATACACAGAGTGCTCGATCTGCTGCTCGCATCGACCTCCTTCGATCGTAATCGAGAGGGGATCGATGCGCGCGCATCTTACAAGTGGATCGATCCTATGATCCTTTTCTAAGACAAGGATCACGCGTGACGCAGCACTTGTCGTGGTGGGGATCGATATCTGTGCTCACGTCGCACGAAATATCGATATGTGGCCAACACGGTCACAAGGGTATTTTCAATGATACACTGCATATTACGTTACATTATAAGGTATTTTCAATGATACACTGCATATTTCGTTCTATGATAATGCATTTTCAATGATACACTGCAAATTACGTTACATTATAAGGTATTTTTAATGATACACTGCATATTACGTTATATCATAAGGTATTTTCAATGATACACTGCATATCACGTTATATTATCACGTATTTTCAATGATAGACTGCATATTACTATATATTATAAGATATTTTCAATGATAGACGGCATATTACATTACATTATAAGGTATTTTCAATGATACACTGCATATTACGTTATATTATAAGGTATTTTCAATGATACACTGCATATTACTATATATTATAAGATATTTTCAATGATACACTGCATATTACGTTATATTATAAGGTATTTTCAATGATACACGGCATATTACATTATATTATAGGGTATTTTCAATGATACACTGCATATAACTATATATTATAAGATATTTTCAATGATAGACTGCATATTACATTACATTATAAGGTATTTTCAATGATACACTGCATATTACATTATATTATAGGGTATTTTCAATGATACACTGCATATTACGTTACATTATAAGGTATTTTCAATGATACACTGCATATTTCGTTCTATGATAATGCATTTTCAATGATACACTGCATATTACATTATTTTATAAGGTATTTTCAATGATACACTGCATATTACGTTATATTATAAGATATTTTCAATGATACACTGCATATTACATTACATTATAAGGTATTTTCAATGATAGACTGCATATCACGTTATATTATAAGGTATTTTCAATGATACACTGCATATTACGTTATATTATAAGGTATTTTCAATGATACACTGCATATTACGTTATATTATAAGATATTTTCAATGATACACTGCATATTACATTACATTATAAATTATTTTCAATGATAGACTGCATATCACATTATATTATAAGGTATTTTCAATGATACACGGCATATTACATTATATTATAGGGTATTTTCAATGATACACTGCATATTACTATATATTATAACACATTTTCAATGATAGACTGCATATTACATAACATTATAAGGTATTTTCAATGATACACTGCATATTACATTATATTATAAGGTATTTTCAATGATACACTGCATATTACTATATATATTATAAGATATTTTCAATGATAGACTGCATAATACATTACATTATAAGGTACTTTCAATGATACACTGCATATTACTATATATTATAAGATATTTTCAATGATAGACTGCATATTACATTACATTATAAGGTATTTTCAATGATACACTGCATATTACGTTATATTATAAGATATTTTCAATGAGAAACTGCATATTACATTACATTATAAGATATTTTCAATGATACACTGCATATTACATAACATTATAAGGTATTTTCAATGATACACTGCATATTACATTATTTTATAAGGTATTTTCAATGATACACTGCATATTACGTTATATTATAAGATATTTTCAATGATAGACTGCATAATACATTACATTATAAGGTACTTTCAATGATACACTGCATATTACTATATATTATAAGATATTTTCAATGATAGACTGCATATTACATTACATTATAAGGTATTTTCAATGATACACTGCATATTACGTTATATTATAAGATATTTTCAATGAGAAACTGCATATTACATTACATTATAAGATATTTTCAATGATACACTGCATATTACATAACATTATAAGGTATTTTCAATGATACACTGCATATTACATTATACTATAGGGTATTTTCAATGATACACTGCATATTACTATATATTATAAGATATTTTCAATGATACACTGCATATTACGTTACATTATAAGGTATTTTCAATGATACACTGCATATTTGGTTTCAAGATAATGCATTTTCAATGATACACTGCATATTACATTATTTTATAAGGTATTTTCAATGATAGACTGCATATTACTATATATTATAAGATATTTTCAATGATAGACTGCATATTACATTACATTATAAGGTATTTTCAATGATACACTGCATATTACGTTATATTATAAGGTATTTTCAATGATACACTGCATATTACTATATATATTATAAGATATTTTCAATGATACACGGCATATTAAATTATATTATAGGGTATTTTCAATGATACACTGCATATTACATTACATTATAAGGTATTTTCAATGATAGACTGCATATCACATTATATTATAAGGTATTTTCAATGATACACGGCATATTACATTATATTATAGGGTATTTTCAATGATACACTGCATATTACTATATATTATAACACATTTTCAATGATAGACTGCATATTACATAACATTATAAGGTATTTTCAATGATACACTGCATATTACGTTATATCATAAGGTATTTTCAATGATACACTGCATATCACGTTATATTATCACGTATTTTCAATGATACACTGCATATTACGTTACATTATAAGGTATTTTCAATGATACACTGCATATTTCGTTCCATGATAATGCATTTTCAATGATACACTGCATATTACATTATTTTATAAGGTATTTTCAATGAGAGACTGTACTATATATTATAAGATATTTTCAATGATAGACTGCATATTACATTACATTATAAGGTATTTTCAATGATACACTGCATATTACGTTATATTATAAGGTATTTTCAATGATACACTGCATATTACTATATATATTATAAGATATTTTCAATGATACACGGCATATTACATTATATTATAGGGTATTTTCAATGATACACTGCATATTACGTTATATTATAAGGTATTTTCAATGATACACTGCATATTACGTTACATTATAAGGTATTTTCAATGATACACTGCATATTACATTATATTATAAGGTATTTTCAATGATACACTGCAGATTACGTTACATTATAAGGTATTTTCAATGATACCCTGCATATTACGTTATATCATAAGGTATTTTCAATGATACACTGCAAATCACGTTATATTATCACGTATTTTCAATGATAGACTGCATATTACTATATATTATAATATATTTTCAATGATAGACTGCATATTACATTACATTATAAGGTATTTTCAATTATACACGGCATATTACATTATATTATTGGGTATTTTCAATGATACACTGCTTATTACGTTATATTATAAGGTATTTTCAATGATACAATTCAATAGCGAAAGCCTTGTGATTCACTTCACTACTTATTCAAATTCATGAACGTACAAGTAACTGTTCACTTTATTTAATGCTGAATCACGAGGCCTCTTTATCTTGCATCGTGTTAATCGCGACGCCTTTTTACTTTTCGCACGCGATTGGCGATACAAGGTTCGAGCACCGATTCTGTCTAACAATCCGCAGTTTACTCGCGACGCGTGAATGAACCTTTAAATATTAGCCACTCTTGGGCTTTACAGAATTTGTCTGTACACTAGAAAAAGCTTGCATCCGGCAAGTTACAATTTTTAATTTCAGCCACTCCTGGGCTACTACAGAATCAGTCTGTACACTAGAAAAGCTTGCATCCGGCAAGTTACAATTTTTAATTTCAGCCACTCCTGGGCTACTACAGAATTAGTCTGTAAACTAGAAAAAGACTTGTAATGTACAAGTTTGAATATTGAATTTTGGCCACTCATGGGCCCTACGCTAATACTGAGTTTAACGCGGTGACTGCTGCGTCCTGACAGGATCGTGTCCAGACACAGAGTGCTCGATCTGCTGCTCGCATCGACCTCCTTCGATCGTAATCGAGAGGGGATCGATGCGCTCGCAGCTTACAAGTGGATCGATCCTATGATCCTTTTCTAAGACAAGGATCACGCGTGACGCAGCACTTGTCGTGGTGGGGATCGATATCTGTGCTCACGTCGCACGAAATATCGATATGTGGCCAACACGGTCACAAGGGTATTTTCAATGATACACTGCATATTTCGTTCTATGATAATGCATTTTCAATGATACACTGCATATTACATTACATTATAAGGTATTTTCAATGATACACTGCATATTACGTTATATTATAAGGTATTTTCAATGATACACTGCATATTACTATATATTATAAGATATTTTCAATGATAGACTGCATATCACGTTATATTATAAGGTATTTTCAATGATACACGGCATATCACGTTATATTATCACGTATTTTCAATGATAGACTGCATATTACATAACATTATAAGGTATTTTCAATGATACACTGCATATTACGTTACATTATAAGGTATTTTCAATGATACACTGCATATTACGTTATATTATAAGGTATTTTCAATGATACACGGCATATAACGTTATATTATGACGTATTTTCAATGATAGACTGCATATTACTATATATTATAAGATATTTTCAATGATAGACTGCATATTACATTATATTATAAGGTATTTTCAATGATACACTGCATATAACTATATATTATAAGATATTTTCAATGATAGACTGCATATTACATAACATTATAAGGTATTTTCAATGATACACTGCATATTACGTTACATTATAAGGTATTTTCAATGATACACTGCATATTACGTTATATCATAAGGTATTTTCAATGATACACTGCATATCACGTTATATTATCACGTATTTTCAATGATAGACTGCATATTACTATATATTATAAGATATTTTCAATGATAGACTGCATATTACATTACATTATAAGGTATTTTCAATGATACACTGCATATTACGTCATATTATAAGGTATTTTCAATGATACACTGCATATTACTGTATATTATAAGATATTTTCAATGATAGACTGCATATCACGTTTTATTATAAGGTATTTTCAATGATACACGGCATATTACATTATATTATAGGGTATTTTCAATGATACACTGCATATTACGTTACATTATAAGGTATTTTCAATGATACACTGCATATTTCGTTCTATGATAATGCATTTTCAATGATACACTGCATATTACATTATATTATAAGGTATTTTCAATGATACACTGCATATTACTATATATTATAAGATATTCTCAATGATAGACTGCATAATACATTACATTATAAGGTATTTTCAATGATACACTGCATATTACTATATATTATAAGATATTTTCAATGATAGACTGCATATTACATAACATTATAAGGTATTTTCAATGATACACTGCATATTACGTTACATTATAAGGTATTTTCAATGATACACTGCATATTACGTTATATCATAAGGTATTTTCAATGATACACTGCATATCACGTTATATTATCACGTATTTTCAATGATAGACTGCATATTACTATATATTATAAGATATTTTCAATGATAGACTGCATATCACGTTATATTATAAGGTATTTTCAATGATACACGGCATATAACGTTATATTATGACGTATTTTCAATGATAGACTGCATATTACTATATATTATAAGATATTTTCAATGATAGACTGCATATTACATTACATTATAAGGTATTTTCAATGATACACTGCATATTACGTCATATTATAAGGTATTTTCAATGATACACTGCATATTACTATATATTATAAGATATTTTCAATGATAGACTGCATATCACGTTTTATTATAAGGTATTTTCAATGATACACGGCATATTACATTATATTATAGGGTATTTTCAATGATACACTGCATATTACGTTACATTATAAGGTATTTTCAATGATACACTGCATATTTCGTTCTATGATAATGCATTTTCAATAATACACTGCATATTACATTACATTATAAGGTATTTTCAATGATACACTGCATATTACGTTATATTATAAGGTATTTTCAATGATACACTGCATATTACTATATATTATAAGATATTTTCAATGATAGACTGCATATCACGTTATATTATAAGGTATTTTCAATGATACACGGCATATCACGTTATATTATCACGTATTTTCAATGATAGACTGCATATTACATAACATTATAAGGTATTTTCAATGATACACTGCATATTACGTTACATTATAAGGTATTTTCAATGATACACTGCATATTACGTTATATTATAAGGTATTTTCAATGATACACGGCATATAACGTTATATTATGACGTATTTTCAATGATAGACTGCATATTACTATATATTATAAGATATTTTCAATGATAGACTGCATATTACATTATATTATAAGGTATTTTCAATGATACACTGCATATTACTATATATTATAAGATATTTTCAATGATAGACTGCATATTACATAACATTATAAGGTATTTTCAATGATACACTGCATATTACGTTACATTATAAGGTATTTTCAATGATACACTGCATATTACGTTATATCATAAGGTATTTTCAATGATACACTGCATATCACGTTATATTATCACGTATTTTCAATGATAGACTGCATATTACTATATATTATAAGATATTTTCAATGATAGACTGCATATTACATTACATTATAAGGTATTTTCAATGATACACTGCATATTACGTTATATTATAAGGTATTTTCAATGATACACTGCATATTACTGTATATTATAAGATATTTTCAATGATAGACTGCATATCACGTTTTATTATAAGGTATTTTCAATGATACACGGCATATTACATTATATTATAGGGTATTTTCAATGATACACTGCATATTACGTTACATTATAAGGTATTTTCAATGATACACTGCATAGTTCGTTCTATGATAATGCATTTTCAATGATACACTGCATATTACATTATTTTATAAGGTATTTTCATTGATACACTGCATATTACGTTATATTATAATGTATTTTCAATGATACACTGCATATTACGTTATATTATAAGGTATTTTCATTGATACACTGCATAGTACGCTATATTATAAGGTATTTTCAATGATACACTACAAATTACGAAATATTATAAGGTATTTTCAATGATACACTGTATATTACGTTATATTATAAGGTATTTTCATTGATACTCTGCATATTCCGTTGTATTATAAGGTATTTTCATTGAAACACTCCATATTACGTTACATTATAAGGCATTTTCAATGATAAACTACGATATATTAAAAGGTATTTTCAATGATACACTGCATATTACGTTATATTACAAGGTATTTTCAATGATACACTGCATATTACGTTATAATATAAGGCATTTTCAATGATACACTGCATATTACATTATATTATAAGATATTTTCAATGATACACTGCATATTACGTTATACTATAAGGTATTTTCAATGATAAACTACGACATAATATAAGGTATGTTCAATGACACACTGCATATTTCGTTATATTATAAGGTATTTTCAATGATACACTACAAATTACGAAATATTATAAGGTATTTTCAATGATACACTGCATATTACGTTATATTATAAGGTATTTTCAATGATACACTGCATATTACGTTATATTACAAGGTATTTTCAATGATACACGGCATATTACGTTATAATATAAGGTATTTTCAATGATACACTGCATATTACGTTATATTATATGGTATTTTCAATGATACACTGCATATTACGATATATTATAAGGTATTTTCAATGATACGCTGCATAGTACGTTATATTATAAGGTATTTTCAATGTTACACTGTATATTACGTTATGTTATAAGGTATTTTCAATGATAAACTACTATATATTATAAGGTATTTTCAATGATACACTGCATATTACGTTATATTATAAGGTATTTTCAATGATACACTGTATATTACGTTATATTATAAGGTATTTTCAACGATAAACTACGATATATTAGAAGGTATTTTCAATGATACACTGCATATTACGTTATATTATAAGGTATTTTCAATGATACACTGCATATTACGTTATATTACAAGGTATTTTCAATGATACACTGCATATTACGTTATAATATAAGGTATTTTCAATGATACACTGCATATTACGTTATATTATATGGTATTTTCAATGATACACTGCATATTACGATATATTATAAGGTATTTTCAATGATACGCTGCATAGTACGTTATATTATAAGGTATTTTCAATGTTACCCTGTATATTACGTTATGTTATAAGGTATTTTCAATGATACACTGTATATTACGTTATATTATAAGGTATTTTCAATGATAAACTACGATATATTAGAAGGTATTTTCAGTGATACGCTGCAATGTACGTTATATTATAAGGTATTTTCAATGATACACTGCATATTACGTTATATTACTAGGTATTTTCAATGATACACTGCATATTACGTTATATTATAAGGTATTTTCAATGATACTCTGCATATTCCGTTGTATTATAAGGTATTTTCATTGAAACACTCCATATTACGTTACATTATAAGGCATTTTCAATGATAAACTACGATATATTAAAAGGTATTTTCAATGATACACTGCATATTACGTTATATTACAAGGTTTTTTCAATGATACACTGCATATTACGTTATATTATAAGGTATTTTCAATGATACACTACAAATTCCGTTATATTATAAGGTATTTTCATTGATACACTGCATATTACGTTATATTATAATGTATTTTCAATGATACACTGCATATTACGTTATATTATAAGGTATTTTCATTGATACACTGCATAGTACGCTATATTATAAGGTATTTTCAATGATACACTACAAATTACGAAATATTATAAGGTATTTTCAATGATACACTGTATATTACGTTATATTATAAGGTATTTTCATTGATACTCTGCATATTCCGTTGTATTATAAGGTATTTTCATTGAAACACTCCATATTACGTTACATTATAAGGCATTTTCAATGATAAACTACGATATATTAAAAGGTATTTTCAATGATACACTGCATATTACGTTATATTACAAGGTATTTTCAATGATACACTGCATATTACGTTATAATATAAGGCATTTTCAATGATACACTGCATATTACATTATATTATAAGATATTTTCAATGATACACTGCATATTACGTTATACTATAAGGTATTTTCAATGATAAACTACGACATAATATAAGGTATGTTCAATGACACACTGCATATTTCGTTATATTATAAGGTATTTTCAATGATACACTACAAATTACGAAATATTATAAGGTATTTTCAATGATACACTGCATATTACGTTATATTATAAGGTATTTTCAATGATACACTGCATATTACGTTATATTACAAGGTATTTTCAATGATACACGGCATATTACGTTATAATATAAGGTATTTTCAATGATACACTGCATATTACGTTATATTATATGGTATTTTCAATGATACACTGCATATTACGATATATTATAAGGTATTTTCAATGATACGCTGCATAGTACGTTATATTATAAGGTATTTTCAATGTTACACTGTATATTACGTTATGTTATAAGGTATTTTCAATGATAAACTACTATATATTATAAGGTATTTTCAATGATACACTGCATATTACGTTATATTATAAGGTATTTTCAATGATACACTGTATATTACGTTATATTATAAGGTATTTTCAACGATAAACTACGATATATTAGAAGGTATTTTCAATGATACACTGCATATTACGTTATAATATAAGGTATTTTCAATGATACACTGCATATTACGTTATATTATATGGTATTTTCAATGATACACTGCATATTACGATATATTATAAGGTATTTTCAATGATACGCTGCATAGTACGTTATATTATAAGGTATTTTCAATGTTACCCTGTATATTACGTTATGTTATAAGGTATTTTCAATGATACACTGTATATTACGTTATATTATAAGGTATTTTCAATGATAAACTACGATATATTAGAAGGTATTTTCAGTGATACGCTGCAATGTACGTTATATTATAAGGTATTTTCAATGATACACTGCATATTACGTTATATTACTAGGTATTTTCAATGATACACTGCATATTACGTTATATTATAAGGTATTTTCAATGATACACTACATATTACGTTATACTATAAGGTATTTTCAATGATAAACTACGACATAATATAAGGTATGTTCAATGACACACTGCATATTTCGTTATATTATAAGGTATTTTCAATGATACACTACAAATTCCGTTATATTATAAGGTATTTTCAATGACACACTGCATATTACGTTATATTATAATGTATTTTCAATGATACACTGCATATTACGTTATATTATAAGGTATTTTCAATGATAAACTACGATATATTATAAGGTATTTTCAATGATACACTACAAATTACGGAATATTATAAGGTATTTTCAATGATACATTGCATATTACGATATATTATAAGGTATTTTCAATGATACACTGCATATTACGTTATATTATAAGGTATTTTCAATGATACACTGTATATTACGTTATATTATAAGGTATTTTCAACGATAAACTACGATATATTAGAAGGTATTTTCAATGATACACTGCATATTACGTTATATTATAAGGTATTTTCAATGATACACTGCATATTACGTTATATTACAAGGTATTTTCAATGATACACTGCATATTACGTTATAATATAAGGTATTTTCAATGATACACTGCATATTACGTTATATTATATGGTATTTTCAATGATACACTGCATATTACGATATATTATAAGGTATTTTCAATGATACGCTGCATAGTACGTTATATTATAAGGTATTTTCAATGTTACCCTGTATATTACGTTATGTTATAAGGTATTTTCAATGATACACTGTATATTACGTTATATTATAAGGTATTTTCAATGATAAACTACGATATATTAGAAGGTATTTTCAATGATACACTGTATATTACGTTATATTATAAGGTATTTTCAACGATAAACTACGATATATTAGAAGGTATTTTCAATGATACACTGCATATTACGTTATATTATAAGGTATTTTCAATGATACACTGCATATTACGTTATATTACAAGGTATTTTCAATGATACACTGCATATTACGTTATAATATAAGGTATTTTCAATGATACACTGCATATTACGTTATATTATATGGTATTTTCAATGATACACTGCATATTACGTTATATTACAAGGTATTTTCAATGATACACTGCATATTACGTTATAATATAAGGTATTTTCAATGATACACTGCATATTACGTTATATTATATGGTATTTTCAATGATACACTGCATATTACGATATATTATAAGGTATTTTCAATGATACGCTGCATAGTACGTTATATTATAAGGTATTTTCAATGTTACCCTGTATATTACGTTATGTTATAAGGTATTTTCAATGATACACTGTATATTACGTTATATTATAAGGTATTTTCAATGATAAACTACGATATATTAGAAGGTATTTTCAGTGATACGCTGCAATGTACGTTATATTATAAGGTATTTTCAATGATACACTGCATATTACGTTATATTACTAGGTATTTTCAATGATACACTGCATATTACGTTATATTATAAGGTATTTTCAATGATACACTACATATTACGTTATACTATAAGGTATTTTCAATGATAAACTACGACATAATATAAGGTATGTTCAATGACACACTGCATATTTCGTTATATTATAAGGTATTTTCAATGATACACTACAAATTCCGTTATATTATAAGGTATTTTCAATGATACACTGCATATTACGTTATATTATAATGTATTTTCAATGATACACTGCATATTACGTTATATTATAAGGTATTTTCAATGATACTCTGCATATTCCGTTACATTATAAGGCATTTTCAATGATAAACTACGATATATTATAAGGTATTTTCAATGATACACTACAAATTACGGAATATTATAAGGTATTTTCAATGATCCATTGCATATTACGATATATTATAAGGTTTTTTCAATGATACACTGCATATTACGTTATATTATAAGGTATTTTCAATGATACACTACAAATTCCGTTATATTATAAGGTATTTTCATTGATACACTGCATATTACGTTATATTATAATGTATTTTCAATGATACACTGCATATTACGTTATATTATAAGGTATTTTCATTGATACACTGCATAGTACGCTATATTATAAGGTATTTTCAATGATACACTACAAATTACGAAATATTATAAGGTATTTTCAATGATACACTGCATATTACGTTATATTATAAGGTATTTTCAATGATACTCTGCATATTCCGTTGTATTATAAGGTATTTTCATTGAAACACTCCATATTACGTTACATTATAAGGCATTTTCAATGATAAACTACGATATATTAAAAGGTATTTTCAATGATACACTGCATATTACGTTATATTACAAGGTATTTTCAATGATACACTGCATATTACGTTATAATATAAGGCATTTTCAATGATACACTGCATATTACATTATATTATAAGATATTTTCAATGATACACTGCATATTACGCTATACTATAAGGTATTTTCAATGATAAACTACGACATAATATAAGGTATGTTCAATGACACACTGCATATTTCGTTATATTATAAGGTATTTTCAATGATACACTACAAATTACGAAATATTATAAGGTATTTTCAATGATACACTGCATATTACGTTATATTATAAGGTATTTTCAATGATACACTACAAATTCCGTTATATTATAAGGTATTTTCAATGATACACTACAAATTCCGTTATATTATAAGGTATTTTCAATGATACACTGCATATTACGTTATATTATAATGTATTTTCAATGATACACTGCATATTACGTTATATTATAAGGTATTTTCAATGATACTCTGCATATTCCGTTACATTATAAGGCATTTTCAATGATAAACTACGATATATTATAAGGTATTTTCAATGATACACTACAAATTACGGAATATTATAAGGTATTTTCAATGATACATTGCATATTACGATATATTATAAGGTTTTTTCAATGATACACTGCATATTACGTTATATTATAAGGTATTTTCAATGATACACTACAAATTCCGTTATATTATAAGGTATTTTCATTGATACACTGCATATTACGTTATATTATAATGTATTTTCAATGATACACTGCATATTACGTTATATTATAAGGTATTTTCATTGATACACTGCATAGTACGTTATATTATAAGGTATTTTCAATGATACACTACAAATTACGAAATATTATAAGGTATTTTCAATGATACACTGCATATTACGTTATATTATAAGGTATTTTCAATGATACTCTGCATATTCCGTTGTATTATAAGGTATTTTCATTGAAACACTCCATATTACGTTACATTATAAGGCATTTTCAATGATAAACTACGATATATTAAAAGGTATTTTCAATGATACACTGCATATTACGTTATATTACAAGGTATTTTCAATGATACACTGCATATTACGTTATAATATAAGGCATTTTCAATGATACACTGCATATTACATTATATTATAAGATATTTTCAATGATACACTGCATATTACGCTATACTATAAGGTATTTTCAATGATAAACTACGACATAATATAAGGTATGTTCAATGACACACTGCATATTTCGTTATATTATAAGGTATTTTCAATGATACACTACAAATTACGAAATATTATAAGGTATTTTCAATGATACACTGCATATTACGTTATATTATAAGGTATTTTCAATGATACACTGCATATTACGTTATATTACAAGGTATTTTCAATGATACACGGCATATTACGTTATAATATAAGGTATTTTCAATGATACACTGCATATTACGTTATATTATATGGTATTTTCAATGATACACTGCATATTACGATATATTATAAGGTATTTTCAATGATACGCTGCATAGTACGTTATATTATAAGGTATTTTCAATGTTACACTGTATATTACGTTATGTTATAAGGTATTTTCAATGATAAACTACTATATATTATAAGGTATTTTCAATGATACACTGCATATTACGTTATATTATAAGGTATTTTCAATGATACACTGTATATTACGTTATATTATAAGGTATTTTCAACGATAAACTACGATATATTAGAAGGTATTTTCAATGATACACTGCATATTACGTTATATTATAAGGTATTTTCAATGATACACTGCATATTACGTTATATTACAAGGTATTTTCAATGATACACTGCATATTACGCTATAATATAAGGTATTTTCAATGATACACTGCATATTACGTTATATTATATGGTATTTTCAATGATACACTGCATATTACGATATATTATAAGGTATTTTCAATGATACGCTGCATAGTACGTTATATTATAAGGTATTTTCAATGTTACACTGTATATTACGTTATGTTATAAGGTATTTTCAATGATACACTGTATATTACGTTATATTATAAGGTATTTTCAATGATAAACTACGATATATTAGAAGGTATTTTCAGTGATACGGTGCAATGTACGTTATATTATAAGGTATTTTCAATGATACACTGCATATTACGTTATATTATTAGGTATTTTCAATGATACACTACAAATTACGAAATATTATAAGGTATTTTCAATGATACACTGCATATTACGTTATATTATAAGGTATTTTCAATGATACTCTGCATATTCCGTTGTATTATAAGGTATTTTCATTGAAACACTCCATATTACGTTACATTATAAGGCATTTTCAATGATAAACTACGATATATTAAAAGGTATTTTCAATGATACACTGCATATTACGTTATATTACAAGGTATTTTCAATGATACACTGCATATTACGTTATAATATAAGGCATTTTCAATGATACACTGCATATTACATTATATTATCAGATATTTTCAATGATACACTGCATATTACGTTATACTATAAGGTATTTTCAATGATAAACTACGACATAATATAAGGTATGTTCAATGACACACTGCATATTTCGTTATATTATAAGGTATTTTCAATGATACACTACAAATTACGAAATATTATAAGGTATTTTCAATGATACACTGCATATTACGTTATATTATAAGGTATTTTCAATTATACACTGCATATTACGTTATATTACAAGGTATTTTCAATGATACACGGCATATTACGTTATAATATAAGGTATTTTCAATGATACACTGCATATTACGTTATATTATATGGTATTTTCAATGATACACTGCATATTACGATATATTATAAGGTATTTTCAATGATACGCTGCATAGTACGTTATATTATATGGTATTTTCAATGTTACACTGTATATTACGTTATGTTATAAGGTATTTTCAATGATACACTGTATATTACGTTATATTATAAGGTATTTTCAATGATAAACTACGATATATTAGAAGGTATTTTCAGTGATACGCTGCAATGTACGGAATATTATAAGGTATTTTCAATGATACATTGCATATTACGATATATTATAAGGTATTTTCAATGATACACTGCATATTACGTTATATTATAAGGTATTTTCAATGATACACTGCATATTACGTTATATTATAAGGTTTTTTCAATGATGCACTGCATATTACGTTATACTATAAGGTATTTTCAATGATACACTACAAATTACGATATATTATAAGGTATTTTCAATGATACACTGCATATTACGTTATATTATATGGTATTTTCATTGATAGACTAGAATTACCATATATCCTAAGGTATTTTCAATGATACACTACAAATTACGATATATTATAAGGTATTTTCAATGATTACCTGCATATTACGTTATATTATAAGGTATTTTCAATGATACACTGCATATTACATTATATTATAAGGTATTTTCAATGATGCACTGCATATTACGTTATATTATAAGGTATTTTCAATGATACACTGCATATTACGTTATATTATAAGGTTTTTTCAATGATGCACTGCATATTACGTTATACTATAATGTATTTTCAATGATACACTACAAATTACGATATATTATAAGGTATTTTCAATGATACACTGCATATTACGTTATATTATAAGGTATTTTCATTGATAGACTAGAATTACCATATATTCTAAGGTATTTTCAATGATACGCTACAAATTACTATATAATATAAGGTATTTTCAATGATAACCTGCATATTACGTTATATTATAAGGTATTTTCAATGATACACTGCATATTACGTTATATTATAAGGTATTTTCAATGATGCACTGCATATTACGTTATATTATAAGGTATTTTCAATGATACACTGCATATTACGTTATATCATATGGTATTTTCAATGATACACTGCATATTAAGTTATATTATAAGGTATTCTCAATGATAAACTGCTATATATTATAAGGTATTTTCAATGATACACTGCATATTACGTTATATTATAAGGTATTTTCATTGATAGACTAGAATTACCATATATTGTAAGGTATTTTCAATGATACACTGCATATTACGTTATATCATAAGGTATTTTCAATGATACACTGCATATTAAGTTATATTATAAGGTATTTTCAATGATAACCTGCATATTACGTAATATTATAAGGTATATTCAATGATACACCGCATATTACGTTATATTATAAGGTATTTTCAATGATGCACTGCATATTACGTTATACTATAAGGTATTTTCAATGATACACTACACATTACGTTATATTATAAGGTATTTTCATTGATAGACTAGAATTACCATATATTCTAAGGTATTTTCAATGATACGCTACAAATTACTATATAATATAAGGTATTTTCAATGATAACCTGCATATTACGTTATATTATAAGGTATTTTCAATGATACACTGCATATTACGTTATATTATAAGGTATTTTCAATGATGCACTGCATATTACGTTATATTATAAGGTATTTTCAATGATACACTACAAATTACGATATATTATAAGGTATTTTCAATGATTACCTGCATATTACGTTATATTATAAGGTATTTTCAATGATACACTGCATATTACATTATATTATAAGGTATTTTCAATGATGCACTGCATATTACGTTATATTATAAGGTATTTTCAATGATACACTGCATATTACGTTATATTATAAGGTTTTTTCAATGATGCACTGCATATTACGTTATACTATAATGTATTTTCAATGATACACTACAAATTACGATATATTATAAGGTATTTTCAATGATACACTGCATATTACGTTATATTATAAGGTATTTTCATTGATAGACTAGAATTACCATATATTCTAAGGTATTTTCAATGATACGCTACAAATTACTATATAATATAAGGTATTTTCAATGATAACCTGCATATTACGTTATATTATAAGGTATTTTCAGTGATACACTGCATATTACGTTATATTATAAGGTATTTTCAATGATGCACTGCATATTACGTTATATTATAAGGTATTTTCAATGATACACTGCATATTACGTTATATCATATGGTATTTTCAATGATACACTGCATATTAAGTTATATTATAAGGTATTCTCAATGATAAACTGCTATATATTATAAGGTATTTTCAATGATACACTGCATATTACGTTATATTATAAGGTATTTTCATTGATAGACTAGAATTACCATATATTCTAAGGTATTTTCAATGATACACTGCATATTACGTTATATCATAAGGTATTTTCAATGATACACTGCATATTAAGTTATATTATAAGGTATTTTCAATGATAACCTGCATATTACGTAATATTATAAGGTATTTTCAATGATACACCGCATATTACGTTATATTATAAGGTATTTTCAATGATGCACTGCATATTACGTTATACTATAAGGTATTTTCAATGATACACTACACATTACGTTATATTATAAGGTATTTTCATTGATAGACTAGAATTACCATATATTCTAAGGTATTTTCAATGATACGCTACAAATTACTATATAATATAAGGTATGTTCAATGACACACTGCATATTTCGTTATATTATAAGGTATTTTCAATGATACACTACAAATTACGATATATTATAAAGTATTTTCAATGATTACCTGCATATTACGTTATATTATAAGGTATTTTCAATGATACACTGCATATTACATTATATTATAAGGTATTTTCAATGATGCACTGCATATTACGTTATATTATAAGGTATTTTCAATGATACACTGCATATTACGTTATATTATAAGGTTTTTTCAATGATGCACTGCATATTACGTTATACTATAATGTATTTTCAATGATACACTACAAATTACGATATATTATAAGGTATTTTCAATGATACACTGCATATTACGTTATATTATAAGGTATTTTCATTGATAGACTAGAATTACCATATATTCTAAGGTATTTTCAATGATACGCTACAAATTACTATATAATATAAGGTATTTTCAATGATAACCTGCATATTACGTTATATTATAAGGTATTTTCAGTGATACACTGCATATTACGTTATATTATAAGGTATTTTCAATGATGCACTGCATATTACGTTATATTATAAGGTATTTTCAATGATACACTGCATATTACGTTATATCATATGGTATTTTCAATGATACACTGCATATTAAGTTATATTATAAGGTATTCTCAATGATAAACTGCTATATATTATAAGGTATTTTCAATGATACACTGCATATTACGTTATATTATAAGGTATTTTCATTGATAGACTAGAATTACCATATATTCTAAGGTATTTTCAATGATACACTGCACATTACGTTATATCATAAGGTATTTTCAATGATACACTGCATATTAAGTTATATTATAAGGTATTTTCAATGATAACCTGCATATTACGTAATATTATAAGGTATTTTCAATGATACACCGCATATTACGTTATATTATAAGGTATTTTCAATGATGCACTGCATATTACGTTATACTATAAGGTATTTTCAATGATACACTACACATTACGTTATATTATAAGGTATTTTCATTGATAGACTAGAATTACCATATATTCTAAGGTATTTTCAATGATACGCTACAAATTACTATATAATATAAGGTATTTTCAATGATAACCTGCATATTACGTTATATTATAAGGTATTTTCAATGATACACTGCATATTACGTTATATTATAAGGTATTTTCAATGATGCACTGCATATTACGTTATATTATAAGGTATTTTCAATGATACACTACAAATTACGATATATTATAAGGTATTTTCAATGATTACCTGCATATTACGTTATATTATAAGGTATTTTCAATGATACACTGCATATTACATTATATTATAAGGTATTTTCAATGATGCACTGCATATTACGTTATATTATAAGGTATTTTCAATGATACACTGCATATTACGTTATATTATAAGGTTTTTTCAATGATGCACTGCATATTACGTTATACTATAATGTATTTTCAATGATACACTACAAATTACGATATATTATAAGGTATTTTCAATGATACACTGCATATTACGTTATATTATAAGGTATTTTCATTGATAGACTAGAATTACCATATATTCTAAGGTATTTTCAATGATACGCTACAAATTACTATATAATATAAGGTATTTTCAATGATAAACTGCTATATATTATAAGGTATTTTCAATGATACACTGCATATTACGTTATATTATAAGGTATTTTCATTGATAGACTAGAATTACCATATATTCTAAGGTATTTTCAATGATACACTGCATATTACGTTATATCATAAGGTATTTTCAATGATACACTGCATATTAAGTTATATTATAAGGTATTTTCAATGATAACCTGCATATTACGTAATATTATAAGGTATATTCTATGATACACCGCATATTACGTTATATTATAAGGTATTTTCAATGATGCACTGCATATTACGTTATACTATAAGGTATTTTCAATGATACACTACACATTACGATATATTATAAGGTATTTTCATTGATAGACTAGAATTACCATATATTCTAAGGTATTTTCAATGATACACTGCATATTACGTTATATTTATAAGGTATTTTCAATGATAAACTGCATATTAAGTTATATTATAAGGTATTCTCAATGATAAACTGCTATATATTATAAGGTATTTTCAATGATACACTGCATATTACGTTATATTATAAGGTATATTCAATGATACACCGCATGATAGACTAGAATTACCATATATTCTAAGGTATTTTCAATGATACACTGCATATTACGTTATATCATAAGGTATTTTCAATGATACACTGCATATAAGTATATTATAAGGTATTTCAATGATAACCTGCATATTACGTAATATTATAAGGTATATTCAATGATTACACCGCATATTACGTTATATTATAAGGTATTTTCAATGATGCACTGCATATTACGTTATACTATAAGGTATTTTCAATGATACACTACACATAACGATATATTATAAGGTATTTTCAATGTTACACTGCATATTACGTTATATTATAAGGTATTTTCATTGATAGACTAGAATTACCATATATTCTAAGGTATTTTCAATGATACACTGCATATTACGTTATATTATAAGGTATTTTCAATGATAAACTACTATATACTATAAGGTATTTTCACTGATACACTGCATATTACGTTATATTATAAGGTATTTTTCATTGGTAGACTAGAATTACCATATATTCGAGGTATTTTCAATGATAGACTGCATATTACGTTATATCATAAGGTATTTTCAATGATACACTGCATATTAAGTTATATTATAAGGTATTTTCAATGATACACTGCATATTACGTTATAATATAAGGTATTTTCAAGGATACACCGCATATTATGTTATATTATAAGGTATTTTCAATGATACACTGCATATTACGTTATATTATAAGGTTTTTTCAATGATGCACTGCATATTACGTTATACTATAAGGTATTTTCAATGATACACTACAAATACGATATATTATAAGGTATTTTCAATGATACACTGCATATTACGTTATATTATAAGGTATTTTCATTGATAGACTAGAATTACCATATATTCTAAGGTATTTTCAATGATACGCTACAAATTACGATATAATATAAGGTATTTTCAATGATAACCTGCATATTACGTTATATTATAAGGTATTTTCATTGATAGACTAGAATTACCATATATTCTAAAGGTATTTTCAATGATACACTGCATATTAACGTTATATCATAAGGTATTTTCAATGATACACTGCATATTAAGTTATATTATAAGTATTCTCAATGATAAACTGCTATATATTATAAGGTATTTTCAATGATACACTGCATATTACGTTATAATTATAAGGTATTTTCATTGATAGACTAGAATTACCATATATTCTAAGGTATTTTCAATGATACACTGCATATTACGTTATATCATAAGGTATTTTCAATGATAACCTGCATATTACGTTATATTATAAGGTATTTTCAATGATACACTGCATATTACGTTATATTATAAGGTATTTTCAATGATGCACTGCATATTACGTTATATTATAAGGTATTTTCAATGATACACTGCATATTACGTTATATCATATGGTATTTTCAATGATTCACTGCATATTAAGTTATATTATAAGGTGTTCTCAATGATAAACTGCTATATATTATAAGGTATTTTCAATGATACACTGCATATTACGTTATATTATAAGGTATTTTCATGATAGACTAGAATTACCATATATTCTAAGGTATTTTCAATGATACACTGCATATTACGTTATATCATAAGGTATTTTCAATGATACACTGCATATTAAGTTTATATTATAAGGTATTTTCAATGATAACCTGCATATTAACGTAATATTATAAGGTATATTCAATGATACACCGCATATTACGTTATATTATAAAGGTATTTTCAATGATGCACTGCATATTACGTTATACTATCAAGGTATTTTCAATGATACACTACACATTACGTTATATTATAAGGTATTTTCATTGATAGACTAGAATTACCATATATTCTAAGGTATTTTCAATGATACGCTACAAATTACTATATAATATAAGGTATTTTCAATGATAACCTGCATATTACGTTATATTATAAGGTATTTTCAATGATACACTGCATATTAAGTTATATTATAAGGTATTCTCAATGATAAACTGCTATATATTATAAGGTATTTTCAATGATACACTGCATATTACGTTATACTATAAGGTATTTTCAATGAAACACTACAAATTACGATATATTATAAGGTATTTTCAATGATACACTGCATATTACGTTATATTATAAGATATTTTCATTGATAGACTAGAATTACCATATATTCTAAGGTATTTTCAATGATACACTGCATATTACGTTATATCATAAGGTATTTTCAATGATACACTGCATATTAAGTTATATTATAAGGTATTCTCAATGATAAACTGCTATATATTATAAGGTATTTTCAATGATACACTGCATATTACGTTATATTATAAGGTATTTTCATTGATAGACTAGAATTACCATATATTCTAAGGTATTTTCAATGATACACTGCATAACACAGCATATTACGTTATATCATAAGGTATTTTCAATGATACACTGCATATTAAGTTATATTATAAGGTATTTCAATGATAACCTGCATATTACGTTATATTATAAGGTATTTTCAATGATACACCGCATATTACGTTATATTATAAGGTATTTTCATGATGCACTGCATATTACGTTATACTATAAGGTATTTTCAATGATACACTACACATTACGATATATTATAAGGTATTTTCATTGATAGACTAGAATTACCATATATTCTAAGGTATTTTCAATGATACACTGCATATTACGTTTATATTATAAGGTATTTTCAATGATAAACTGCATATTAAGTTATATTATAAGGTATTCTCAATGATAAACTGCTATATATTATAAGGTATTTTCAATGATACACTGCATATTACGTTATATTATAAGGTATTTTCATTGATAGACTAGAATTACCATATATTCTAAGGTATTTTCAATGATACACTGCATATTACGTTTATCATAAGGTATTTTCAATGATACACTGCATATTAAGATATATTATAAGGTATTTTCAATGATAACCTGCATATTACGTAATATTATAAGGTATATTCAATGATACACCGCATATTACGTTATATTATAAGGTATTTTCAATCATGCACTGCATATTACGTTATACTATAAGGTATTTTCAATGATACACTGCATATTACGTTATATTATAATGTATTTTCATTGATAGACTAGAATTACCATATATTCTAAGGTATTTTCAATGATACACTGCATATTACGTTATATGATAAGGTATTTTCAATGATACACTGCATATTAAGTTATATTATAAGGTATTTTCAATGATAACCTGCATATTACGTAATATTATAAGGTATATTCAATGATACACCGCATATTACGTTATATTATAAGGTATTTTCAATGATGCACTGCATATTACGTTATACTATAAGGTATTTTCAATGATACACTACACATTACGTTATATTATAAGGTATTTTCATTGATAGACTAGAATTACCATATATTCTAAGGTATTTTCAATGATACGCTACAAATTACTATATAATATAAGGTATTTTCAATGATACACTACAAATTACGTTATATTATAAGGTATTTTCAATGATACACTGCATATTACGTTATATTATAAGGTATTTTCGATGATGCACTGCATATTACGTTATATTATAAGGTATTTCAATGATGCACTGCATATTACGTTATACTATAAGGTATTTTCAATGAAACACTACAAATTACGATATATTATAAGGTATTTTCAATGATACACTGCATATTACGTTATATTATAAGATATTTTCATTGATAGACTAGAATTACCATATATTCTAAGGTATTTTCAATGATACACTGCATATTACGTTATATCATAAGGTATTTTCAATGATACACTGCATATTAAGTTATATTATAATGGTATTCTCAATGATAAACTGCTATATATTATAAGGTATTTTCAATGATACACTGCATATTACGTTATATTATAAGGTATTTTCATTGATAGACTAGAATTACCATATATTCTAAGGTATTTTCAATGATACACTGCATATTACGTTATATCATAAGGTATTTTCAATGATACACTGCATATTAAGTTATATTATAAGGTATTTTCAATGATAACCTGCATATTACGTAATATTATAAGGTATTTTCAATGATACACCGCATATTACGTTATATTATAAGGTATTTTCAATGATGCACTGCATATTACGTTATACTATAAGGTATTTTCAATGATACACTACACATTACGATATATTATAAGGTATTTTCATTGATAGACTAGAATTACCATATATTCTAAGGTATTTTCAATGATACACTGCATATTACGTTATATTATAAGGTATTTTCAATGATAACTGCATATTAAGTTATATTATAAGGTATTTTCAATTGATAAACTGCTATATATTATAAGGTATTTTCAATGATACACTGCATATTACGTTATATTATAAGGTATTTTCATTGATAGACTAGAATTACCATATATTCTAAGGTATTTTCAATGATACACTGCATATTACGTTATATCATAAGGTATTTTCAATGATACACTGCATATTAAGATATATTATAAGGTATTTTCAATGATAACCTGCATATTACGTAATATTATAAGGTATATTCAATGATACACCGCATATTACGTTATATTATAAGGTATTTTCAATGATGCACAGCATATTACGTTATACTATAAGGTATTTTCAATGATACACTACACATTACGATATATTATAAGGTATTTTCAATGTTACACTGCATATTACGTTATATTATAAGGTATTTTCATTGATAGACTAGAATTACCATATATTCTAAGTATTTTCAATGATACACTGCATATTACGTTATATTATAAGGTATTTTCAATGATAAACTACTATATATTATAAAGTATTTTCACTGATACACTGCATATTACGTTTATATTATAAGGTATTTTCATTGGTAGACTAGAATTACCATATATTCGAGGTATTTTCAATGATAGACTGCATATTACGTTATATCATAAGGTATTTTCAATGATACACTGCATATTAAGTTATATTATAAGGTATTTTCAATGATACACTGCATATTACGTTATAATATAAGGTATTTTCAAGGATACACCGCATATTACGTTATATTATAAGGTATTTTCAATGATACACTGCATATTACGTTATATTATAAGGTTTTTTCAATGATGCACTGCATATTACGTTATACTATAAGGTATTTTCAATGATACCACTACAAATTACGATATATTATAAGGTATTTTCAATGATACACTGCATATTACGTTATATTATAAGGTATTTTCATTGATAGACTAGAATTACCATATATTCTAAGGTATTTTCAATGATACGCTACAAATTACGATATAATATAAGGTATTTTCAATGATAACCTGCATATTACGTTATATTATAAGATATTTTCATTGATACACTAGAATTACCATATATTCTAAGGTATTTTCAATGATACACTGCATATTACGTTATATCATAAGGTATTTTCAATGATACACTGCATATTAAGTTATATTATAAGGTATTCTCAATGATAAACTGCTATATATTATAAGGTATTTTCAATGATACACTGCATATTACGTTATATTATAAGGTATTTTCATTGATAGACTAGAATTACCATATATTCTAAGGTATTTTCAATGATACACTGCATATTACGTTATATCATAAGGTATTTTCAATGATAACCTGCATATTACGTTATATTATAAGGTATTTTCAGTGATACACTGCATATTACGTTATATTATAAGGTATTTTCAATGATGCACTGCATATTACGTTATATTATAAGGTATTTTCAATGATACACTGCATATTACGTTATATCATATGGTATTTTCAATGATACACTGCATATTAAGTTATATTATAAGGTGTTCTCAATGATAAACTGCTATATATTATAAGGTATTTTCAATGATACACTGCATATTACGTTATATTATAAGGTATTTTCATTGATAGACTAGAATTACCATATATTCTAAGGTATTTTCAATGATACACTGCATATTACGTTATATCATAAGGTATTTTCAATGATACACTGCATATTAAGTTATATTATAAGGTATTTTCAATGATAACCTGCATATTACGTAATATTATAAGGTATATTCAATGATACACCGCATATTACGTTATATTATAAGGTATTTTCAATGATGCACTGCATATTACGTTATACTATAAGGTATTTTCAATGATACACTACACATTACGTTATATTATAAGGTATTTTCATTGATAGACTAGAATTACCATATATTCTAAGGTATTTTCAATGATACGCTACAAATTACTATATAATATAAGGTATTTTCAATGATAACCTGCATATTACGTTATATTATAAGGTATTTTCAATGATACACTTCATATTACGTTATATTATAAGGTATTTTCAATGATGCACTGCATATTACGTTATATTATAAGGTATTTTCAATGATGCACTGCATATTACGTTATACTATAAGGTATTTTCAATGAAACACTACAAATTACGATATATTATAAGGTATTTTCAATGATACACTGCATATTACGTTATATTATAAGATATTTTCATTGATACACTAGAATTACCATATATTCTAAGGTATTTTCAATGATACACTGCATATTACGTTATATCATAAGGTATTTTCAATGATACACTGCATATTAAGTTATATTATAAGGTATTCTCAATGATAAACTGCTATATATTATAAGGTATTTTCAATGATACACTGCATATTACGTTATATTATAAGGTATTTTCATTGATAGACTAGAATTACCATATATTCTAAGGTATTTTCAATGATACACTGCATATTACGTTATATCATAAGGTATTTTCAATGATACACTGCATATTAAGATATATTATAAGGTATTTTCAATGATAACCTGCATATTACGTAATATTATAAGGTATATTCAATGATACACCGCATATTACGTTATATTATAAGGTATTTTCAATGATGCACTGCATATTACGTTATACTATAAGGTATTTTCAATGATACACTACACATTACGATATATTATAAGGTATTTTCAATGATACACTGCATATTACGTTATATTATAAGGTATTTTCATTGATAGACTAGAATTACCATATATTCTAAGGTATTTTCAATGATACACTGCATATTACGTTATATTATAAGGTATTTTCAATGATAAACTACTATATACTATAAGGTATTTTCACTGATACACTGCATATTACGTTATATTATAAGGTATTTTCATTGGTAGACTAGAATTACCATATATTCGAGGTATTTTCAATGATAGACTGCATATTACGTTATATCATAAGGTATTTTCAATGATACACTGCATATTAAGTTATATTATAAGGTATTTTCAATGATACACTGCATATTACGTTATAATATAAGGTATTTTCAAGGATACACCGCATATTACGTTATATTATAAGGTATTTTCAATGATACACTGCATATTACGTTATATTATAAGGTTTTTTCAATGATGCACTGCATATTACGTTATACTATAAGGTATTTTCAATGATACACTACAAATTACGATATATTATAAGGTATTTTCAATGATACACTGCATATTACGTTATATTATAAGGTATTTTCATTGATAGACTAGAATTACCATATATTCTAAGGTATTTTCAATGATACGCTACAAATTACGATATAATATAAGGTGTTTTCAATGATAACCTGCATATTACGTTATATTATAAGATATTTTCATTGATACACTAGAATTACCATATATTCTAAGGTATTTTCAATGATACACTGCATATTACGTTATATCATAAGGTATTTTCAATGATACACTGCATATTAAGTTATATTATAAGGTATTCTCAATGATAAACTGCTATATATTATAAGGTATTTTCAATGATACACAGCATATTACGTTATATTATAAGGTATTTTCATTGATAGACTAGAATTACCATATATTCTAAGGTATTTTCAATGATACACTGCATATTACGTTATATCATAAGGTATTTTCAATGATACACTGCATATTAAGTTATATTATAAGGTATTTTCAATGATAACCTGCATATTACGTAATATTATAAGGTATATTCAATGATACACCGCATATTACGTTATATTATAAGGTATTTTCAATGATGCACTGCATATTACGTTATACTATAAGGTATTTTCAATGATACACTACACATTACGATATATTATAAGGTATTTTCATTGATAGACTAGAATTACCATATATTCTAAGGTATTTTCAATGATACACTGCATATTACGTTATATTATAAGGTATTTTCAATGATAAACTGCATATTAAGTTATATTATAAGGTATTCTCAATGATAAACTGCTATATATTATAAGGTATTTTCAATGATACACTGCATATTACGTTATATTATAAGGTATTTTCATTGATAGACTAGAATTACCATATATTCTAAGGTATTTTCAATGATACACTGCATATTACGTTATATCATAAGGTATTTTCAATGGTACACTGCATATTAAGATATATTATAAGGTATTTTCAATGATAACCTGCATATTACGTAATATTATAAGGTATATTCAATGATACACCGCATATTACGTTATATTATAAGGTATTTTCAATGTTGCACTGCATATTACGTTATACTATAAGGTATTTTCAATGATACACTACACATTACGATATATTATAAGGTATTTTCAATGATACACTGCATATTACGTTATATTATAAGGTATTTTCATTGATAGACTAGAATTACCATATATTCTAAGGTATTTTCAATGATACACTGCATATTACGTTATATTATAAGGTATTTTCAATGATAAACTACTATATACTATAAGGTATTTTCACTGATACACTGCATATTACGTTATATTATAAGGTATTTTCATTGGTAGACTAGAATTACCATATATTCGAGGTATTTTCAATGATAGACTGCATATTACGTTATATCATAAGGTATTTTCAATGATAGACTGCATATCACGTTATATTATAAGGTATTTTCAAGGATACACCGCATATTACGTTATATTATAAGGTATTTTCAATGATACACCGCATATTACGTTATATTATAAGGTATTTTCAATGATACACTGCATATTACGTTATATTATAAGGTATTTTCAATGATACACTGCTTATTACGTTATATTATAAGGTATTTTCATTGATAGACTAGAATTACCATATATTCTAAGGTATTTTCAATGATGCACTGCATATTACGTTATACTATAAGGTATTTTCAATGATACACTGCATATTACGTTATATTACAAGGTATTTTCATTGATAGACTAGAATTACCATATATTCTAAGGTATTTTCAATGATACGCTACAAATTACGATATAATATAAGGTATTTTCAATGATACACTGCATATTAAGTTATATTATAAGGTATTTTCAATGATACACTGCATATTACGTTATATTATAAGGTATTTTCAATGATACACTGCATATTACGTTATACTATAAGGTATTTTCAATGATACACTACAAATTACGATATATTATAAGGTATTTTCAATGATACACTGCATATTACGTTATATTATAAGGTATTTTCATTGATAGACTAGAATTACCATATATTCTAAGGTATTTTCAATGATACACTGCATATTACGTTATATTATAAGGTATTTTCAATGATACACCGCATATTACGTTATATTATAAGGTATTTTCAATGATACACTGCATATTACGTTATATTATAAGGTATTTTCAATGATACACTGCTTATTACGTTATATTATAAGGTATTTTCATTGATAGACTAGAATTACCATATATTCTAAGGTATTTTCAATGATACACTACAAATTACGATATATTATAAGGTATTTTCAATGATAACCTGCATATTACGTTATATTATAAGGTATTTTCAATGATGCACTGCATATTACGTTATACTATAAGGTATTTTCAATGATACACTACACATTACGATATATTATAAGGTATTTTCAATGATACACTGCATATTACGTTATATTATAAGGTATTTTCATTGATAGACTAGAATTACCATATATTCTAAGGTATTTTCAATGATACACTGCATATTACGTTATATTATAAGGTATTTTCAATGATAAACTACTATATATTTTAAGGTATTTTCACTGATACAATGCATATTACGTTATATTATAAGGTACTTTCATTGATAGACTAGAATTACCATATATTCGAGGTATTTTCAATGATAGACTGCATATTACGTTATATCATAAGGTATTTTCAATGATACACTGCATATTAAGTTATATTATAAGGTATTTTCAATGATACACTGCATATTACGTTATATTATAAGGTATTTTCAATGATACACTGCATATTACGTTATATTATAAGGTATTTTCAATGATACACTGCATATTACGTTATATTATAAGGTTTTTTCAATGATGCACTGCATATTACGTTATACTATAAGGTATTTTCAATGATACACTACAAATTACGATATATTATAAGGTATTTTCAATGATACACTGCATATTACGTTATATTATAAGGTATTTTCATTGATAGACTAGAATTACCATATATCCTAAGGTATTTTCAATGATACACTACAAATTACGATATATTATAAGGTATTTTCAATGATTACCTGCATATTACGTTATATTATAAGGTATTTTCAATGATACACTGCATATTACATTATATTATAAGGTATTTTCAATGATGCACTGCATATTACGTTATATTATAAGGTATTTTCAATGATACACTGCATATTACGTTATATTATAAGGTTTTTTTCAATGATGCACTGCATATTACGTTATACTATAATGTATTTTCAATGATACACTACAAATTACGATATATTATAAGGTATTTTCAATGATACACTGCATATTACGTTATATTATAAGGTATTTTCATTGATAGACTAGAATTACCATATATTCTAAGGTATTTTCAATGATACGCTACAAATTACTATATAATATAAGGTATTTTCAATGATAACCTGCATATTACGTTATATTATAAGGTATTTTCAGTGATACACTGCATATTACGTTATATTATAAGGTATTTTCAATGATGCACTGCATATTACGTTATATTATAAGGTATTTTCAATGATACACTGCATATTACGTTATATCATATGGTATTTTCAATGATACACTGCATATTAAGTTATATTATAAGGTATTCTCAATGATAAACTGCTGTATATTATAAGGTATTTTCAATGATACACTGCATATTACGTTATATTATAAGGTATTTTCATTGATAGACTAGAATTACCATATATTCTAAGGTATTTTCAATGATACACTGCATATTACGTTATATCATAAGGTATTTTCAATGATACACTGCATATTAAGTTATATTATAAGGTATTTTCACTGATAACCTGCATATTACGTAATATTATAAGGTATATTCAATGATACACCGCATATTACGTTACATTATAAGGTATTTTCAATGATACACTGCATATTACATTATATTATAGGGTATTTTCAATGATACACTGCATATTACATTATATTATACTGTATGTTCAATGATACACTGCATATTACGTAATATTATAAGGTATTTTCAATGATACACTGCATATTACGTTATATAATAAGGTATTTTCAATGATACTCTGCATATTTCGTTATATTATAAGGTATTTTCTATGATACATTGCATATTACGTTATATTATCACGTATTTTTAATGATAGACTGCATACTACTATATATTATAAGGCATTTTCAATGATAGACTGCAAATATACATTATATTATAAGGTATTTTCAATGATACACTGCATATTACGTTATATTATGAGGTATTATCAATGATAGACTGCATATTACATTACATTATAAGGTATTTTCAATGATACACTGCATATTACATTATATTATAGGGTATTTTCAATGATACACTGCATATTACGTTATATTATCACGTATTTTCAATGATTGACTGCATATTACGTAATATTATGAGGTATTTTCAATGATAGACTGCAAATATTGCATTATATTATAAGGTATTTTCAATGATACACTGCATATTACATTATATTATACTGTATGTTCAATGATACACTGCATATTACGTAATATTATAAGGTATTTTCAATGATACACTGCATATTACGTTATATAATAAGGTATTTTCAATGATACTCTGCATATTTCGTTATATTATAAGGTATTTTCTATGATACATTGCATATTACGTTATATTATCACGTATTTTTAATGATAGACTGCATACTACTATATATTATAAGGCATTTTCAATGATAGACTGCAAATATACATTATATTATAAGGTATTTTCAATGATACTCTGCATATTACGTTATATTATGAGGTATTATCAATGATAGACTGCAAATATTACATTATATTATAAGGTATTTTCAATGATACACTGCAAATATTACATTATATTATAGGGTATTTTCAATGATACACTGCATATTACGTTATATTATCACGTATTTTCAATGATTGACTGCATATTACGTAATATTATGAGGTATTTTCAATGATAGACTGCAAATATTACATTATATTATAAGGTATTTTCAATGATACACTGCAAATATTACATTATATTATAAGGTATTTTCAATGATACACTGCATATTACGTCATACTATAAGGTATTTTCAATGATAGACTGCATATCACGTTATATTATAAGGTATTTTCAATGATACACTGCATATTACGTTATATTATAAGGTATTTTCAATGATACACTGCATATTACGTTATATTATAGGGTATTTTCAATGATACACTGCATATTACGTTATATTATCACGTATTTTCAATGATTGACTGCATATTACGTAATATTATGAGGTATTTTCAATGGTAGACTGCAAATATTACATTATATTATAAGGTATTTTCAATGATACACTGCAAATATTACATTATATTATAAGGTATTTTCAATGATACACTGCAAATATTACATTATATTATAAGGTATTTTCAATGATACACTGCATATTACGTCATACTATAAGGTATTTTCAATGATACACTGCATACTACGTTATATTATAAGGCATTTTCAATGATACACTGCTTATTACGTTATATTATAAGGTATTTTCATTGATAGACTAGAATTACCATATATTCTAAGGTATTTTCAATGATACACTACAAATTACGATATATTATAAGGTATTTTCAATGATAACCTGCATATTACGTTATATTATAAGGTATTTTCAATGATGCACTGCATATTACGTTATACTATAAGGTATTTTCAATGATACACTACACATTACGATATATTATAAGGTATTTTCAATGATACACTGCATATTACGTTATATTATAAGGTATTTTCATTGATAGACTAGAATTACCATATATTCTAAGGTATTTTCAATGATACACTGCATATTACGTTATATTATAAGGTATTTTCAATGATAAACTACTATATATTTTAAGGTATTTTCACTGATACAATGCATATTACGTTATATTATAAGGTACTTTCATTGATAGACTAAAATTACCATATATTCGAGGTATTTTCAATGATAGACTGCATATTACGTTATATCATAAGGTATTTTCAATGATACACTGCATATTAAGTTATATTATAAGGTATTTTCAATGATACACTGCATATTACGTTATATTATAAGGTATTTTCAATGATACACTGCATATTACGTTATATTATAAGGTATTTTCAATGATACACTGCATATTACGTTATATTATAAGGTTTTTTCAATGATGCACTGCATATTACGTTATACTATAAGGTATTTTCAATGATACACTACAAATTACGATATATTATAAGGTATTTTCAATGATACACTGCATATTACGTTATATTATAAGGTATTTTCATTGATAGACTAGAATTACCATATATCCTAAGGTATTTTCAATGATACACTACAAATTACGATATATTATAAGGTATTTTCAATGATTACCTGCATATTACGTTATATTATAAGGTATTTTCAATGATACACTGCATATTACGTTATATTATAAGGTATTTTCAATGATGCACTGCATATTACGTTATATTATAAGGTATTTTCAATGATACACTGCATATTACGTTATATTATAAGGTTTTTTCAATGATGCACTGCATATTACGTTATACTATAATGTATTTTCAATGATACACTACAAATTACGATATATTATAAGGTATTTTCAATGATACACTGCATATTACGTTATATTATAAGGTATTTTCATTGATAGACTAGAATTACCATATATTCTAAGGTATTTTCAATGATACGCTACAAATTACTATATAATATAAGGTATTTTCAATGATAACCTGCATATTACGTTATATTATAAGGTATTTTCAGTGATACACTGCATATTACGTTATATTATAAGGTATTTTCGATGATGCACTGCATATTACGTTATATTATAAGGTATTTTCAATGATACACTGCATATTACGTTATATCATATGGTATTTTCAATGATACACTGCATATTAAGTTATATTATAAGGTATTCTCAATGATAAACTGCTGTATATTATAAGGTATTTTCAATGATACACTGCATATTACGTTATATTATAAGGTATTTTCATTGATAGACTAGAATTACCATATATTCTAAGGTATTTTCAATGATACACTGCATATTACGTTATATCATAAGGTATTTTCAATGATACACTGCATATTAAGTTATATTATAAGGTATTTTCAATGATAACCTGCATATTACGTAATATTATAAGGTATATTCAATGATACACCGCATATTACGTTACATTATAAGGTATTTTCAATGATACACTGCATATTACATTATATTATAGGGTATTTTCAATGATACACTGCATATTACATTATATTATACTGTATGTTCAATGATACACTGCATATTACGTAATATTATAAGGTATTTTCAATGATACACTGCATATTACGTTATATAATAAGGTATTTTCAATGATACTCTGCATATTTCGTTATATTATAAGGTATTTTCTATGATACATTGCATATTACGTTATATTATCACGTATTTTTAATGATAGACTGCATACTACTATATATTATAAGGCATTTTCAATGATAGACTGCAAATATACATTATATTATAAGGTATTTTCAATGATACACTGCATATTACGTTATATTATGAGGTATTATCAATGATAGACTGCATATTACATTACATTATAAGGTATTTTCAATGATACACTGCATATTACATTATATTATAGGGTATTTTCAATGATACACTGCATATTACGTTATATTATCACGTATTTTCAATGATTGACTGCATATTACGTAATATTATGAGGTATTTTCAATGATAGACTGCAAATATTGCATTATATTATAAGGTATTTTCAATGATACACTGCATATTACATTATATTATACTGTATGTTCAATGATACACTGCATATTACGTAATATTATAAGGTATTTTCAATGATACACTGCATATTACGTTATATAATAAGGTATTTTCAATGATACTCTGCATATTTCGTTATATTATAAGGTATTTTCTATGATACATTGCATATTACGTTATATTATCACGTATTTTTAATGATAGACTGCATACTACTATATATTATAAGGCATTTTCAATGATAGACTGCAAATATACATTATATTATAAGGTATTTTCAATGATACTCTGCATATTACGTTATATTATGAGGTATTATCAATGATAGACTGCAAATATTACATTATATTATAAGGTATTTTCAATGATACACTGCATATTACATTATATTATAAGGTATTTTCAATGATACACTGCATATTACGTTATATTATCACGTATTTTCAATGATTGACTGCATATTACGTAATATTATGAGGTATTTTCAATGATAGACTGCAAATATTACATTATATTATAAGGTATTTTCAATGATACACTGCAAATATTACATTATATTATAAGGTATTTTCAATGATACACTGCATATTACGTCATACTATAAGGTATTTTCAATGATAGACTGCATATCACGTTATATTATAAGGTATTTTCAATGATACACTGCATATTACGTTATATTATAAGGCATTTTCAATGATACACTGCATATTACGTTATATTATAGGGTATTTTCAATGATACACTGCATATTACGTTATATTATCACGTATTTTCAATGATTGACTGCATATTACGTAATATTATGAGGTATTTTCAATGGTAGACTGCAAATATTACATTATATTATAAGGTATTTTCAATGATACACTGCAAATATTACATTATATTATAAGGTATTTTCAATGATACACTGCAAATATTACATTATATTATAAGGTATTTTCAATGATACACTGCATATTACGTCATACTATAAGGTATTTTCAATGATACACTGCATACTACGTTATATTATAAGGCATTTTCAATGATACACTGCATATTACGTTATATTATCACGTATTTTCAATGATTGACTGCATATTACGTAATATTATGAGGTATTTTCAATGATAGACTGCATATCACGTTATATTATAAGGTATTTTCAATGATACACTGCATATTACGTTATATTATAAGGCATTTTCAATGATACACTGCATATTACGTTATATTATAAGGTATTTTCAATGATATACTGCATATTACGTTATATTATAAGGCATTTTCAATGATAGACTGCATATTACGTTATATTATCACGTATTTTCAATGATTGACTGCATATTACGTAATATTATAAGGTATTTTCAATGATAGACTGCAAATATTACATTATATTATAAGGTATTTTCAATGATATACTGCATATTACGTTATATTATAAGGCATTTTCAATGATACACTGCATATTACGTTATATTATAAGGTATTTTCAATGATACACTGCATATTACGTTATATTATGAGGTATTATCAATGATAGACTGCATATTACATTACATTATAAGGTATTTTCAATGATACACTGCATATTACATTATATTATAGGGTATTTTCAATGATACACTGCATATTACGTTATATTATCACGTATTTTCAATGATTGACTGCATATTACGTAATATTATAAGGTATTTTCAATGATACACTGCATATTACGTTATATTATCACGTATTTTCAATGATTGACTGCATATTACGTAATATTATAAGGTATTTTCAATGATAGACTGCAAATATTACATTATATTATAAGGTATTTTCAATGATATACTGCATATTACGTTATATTATAAGGCATTTTCAATGATACACTGCATATTACGTTATATTATAAGGTATTATCAATGATACACTGCATATTACGTTATATTATGAGGTATTATCAATGATAGACTGCATATTACATTACATTATAAGGTATTTTCAATGATACTCTGCATATTTCGTTATATTATAAGGTATTTTCTATGATACATTGCATATTACGTTATATTATCACGTATTTTTAATGATAGACTGCATACTACTATATATTATAAGGCATTTTCAATGATAGACTGCAAATATACATTATATTATAAGGTATTTTCAATGATACTCTGCATATTACGTTATATTATGAGGTATTATCAATGATAGACTGCAAATATTACATTATATTATAAGGTATTTTCAATGATACACTGCATATTACATTATATTATAGGGTATTTTCAATGATACACTGCATATTACGTTATATTATCACGTATTTTCAATGATTGACTGCATATTACGTAATATTATGAGGTATTTTCAATGATAGACTGCAAATATTACATTATATTATAAGGTATTTTCAATGATACACTGCAAATATTACATTATATTATAAGGTATTTTCAATGATACACTGCATATTACGTCATACTATAAGGTATTTTCAATGATAGACTGCATATCACGTTATATTATAAGGTATTTTCAATGATACACTGCATATTACGTTATATTATAAGGCATTTTCAATGATACACTGCATATTACGTTATATTATAGGGTATTTTCAATGATACACTGCATATTACGTTATATTATCACGTATTTTCAATGATTGACTGCATATTACGTAATATTATGAGGTATTTTCAATGGTAGACTGCAAATATTACATTATATTATAAGGTATTTTCAATGATACACTGCAAATATTACATTATATTATAAGGTATTTTCAATGATACACTGCATATTACGTCATACTATAAGGTATTTTCAATGATAGACTGCATATCACGTTATATTATAAGGTATTTTCAATGATACACTGCATATTACGTTATATTATAAGGTATTTTCAATGATACACTGCATATTACGTTATATTATGAGGTATTATCAATGATAGACTGCATATTACATTACATTATAAGGTATTTTCAATGATACACTGCATATTACATTATATTATAGGGTATTTTCAATGATACACTGCATATTACGTTATATTATCACGTATTTTCAATGATTGACTGCATATTACGTAATATTATGAGGTATTTTCAATGATAGACTGCAAATATTGCATTATATTATAAGGTATTTTCAATGATACACTGCATATTACATTATATTATACTGTATGTTCAATGATACACTGCATATTACGTAATATTATAAGGTATTTTCAATGATACACTGCATATTACGTTATATAATAAGGTATTTTCAATGATACTCTGCATATTTCGTTATATTATAAGGTATTTTCTATGATACATTGCATATTACGTTATATTATCACGTATTTTTAATGATAGACTGCATACTACTATATATTATAAGGCATTTTCAATGATAGACTGCAAATATACATTATATTATAAGGTATTTTCAATGATACTCTGCATATTACGTTATATTATGAGCTTTATCAATGATAGACTGCAAATATTACATTATATTATAAGGTATTTTCAATGATACACTGCATATTACATTATATTATAGGGTATTTTCAATGATACACTGCATATTACGTTATATTATCACGTATTTTCAATGATTGACTGCATATTACGTAATATTATGAGGTATTTTCAATGATAGACTGCAAATATTACATTATATTATAAGGTATTTTCAATGATACACTGCAAATATTACATTATATTATAAGGTATTTTCAATGATACACTGCATATTACGTCATACTATAAGGTATTTTCAATGATAGACTGCATATCACGTTATATTATAAGGTATTTTCAATGATACACTGCATATTACGTTATATTATAAGGCATTTTCAATGATACACTGCATATTACGTTATATTATAAGGTATTTTCAATGATACACTGCATATTACGTTATATTATCACGTATTTTCAATGATTGACTGCATATTACGTAATATTATGAGGTATTTTCAATGATAGACTGCAAATATTACATTATATTATAAGGTATTTTCAATGATACACTGCAAATATTACATTATATTATAAGGTATTTTCAATGATACACTGCATATTACGTCATACTATAAGGTATTTTCAATGATACACTGCATACTACGTTATATTATAAGGCATTTTCAATGATACACTGCATATTACGTTATATTATCACGTATTTTCAATGATTGACTGCATATTACGTAATATTATGAGGTATTTTCAATGATAGACTGCATATCACGTTATATTATAAGGTATTTTCAATGATACACTGCATATTACGTTATATTATAAGGCATTTTCAATGATACACTGCATATTACGTTATATTATAAGGTATTTTCAATGATATACTGCATATTACGTTATATTATAAGGCATTTTCAATGATAGACTGCATATTACGTTATATTATCACGTATTTTCAATGATTGACTGCATATTACGTAATATTATAAGGTATTTTCAATGATAGACTGCAAATATTACATTATATTATAAGGTATTTTCAATGATATACTGCATATTACGTTATATTATAAGGCATTTTCAATGATAGACTGCATATTACGTTATATTATCACGTATTTTCAATGATTGACTGCATATTACGTAATATTATAAGGTATTTTCAATGATAGACTGCAAATATTACATTATATTATAAGGTATTTTCAATGATATACTGCATATTACGTTATATTATAAGGCATTTTCAATGATACACTGCATATTACGTTATATTATAAGGTATTTTCAATGATACACTGCATATTACGTTATATTATGAGGTATTATCAATGATAGACTGCATATTACATTACATTATAAGGTATTTTCAATGATACACTGCATATTACATTATATTATAGGGTATTTTCAATGATACACTGCATATTACGTTATATTATCACGTATTTTCAATGATTGACTGCATATTACGTAATATTATGAGGTATTTTCAATGATAGACTGCAAATATTACATTATATTATAAGGTATTTTCAATGATACACTGCAAATATTACATTATATTATAAGGTATTTTCAATGATACACTGCATATTACGTCATACTATAAGGTATTTTCAATGATACACTGCATACTACGTTATATTATAAGGCATTTTCAATGATACACTGCATATTACGTTATATTATCACGTATTTTCAATGATTGACTGCATATTACGTAATATTATGAGGTATTTTCAATGATAGACTGCATATCACGTTATATTATAAGGTATTTTCAATGATACACTGCATATTACGTTATATTATAAGGCATTTTCAATGATACACTGCATATTACGTTATATTATAAGGTATTTTCAATGATATACTGCATATTACGTTATATTATAAGGCATTTTCAATGATAGACTGCATATTACGTTATATTATCACGTATTTTCAATGATTGACTGCATATTACGTAATATTATAAGGTATTTTCAATGATAGACTGCAAATATTACATTATATTATAAGGTATTTTCAATGATATACTGCATATTACGTTATATTATAAGGCATTTTCAATGATACACTGCATATTACGTTATATTATAAGGTATTTTCAATGATACACTGCATATTACGTTATATTATGAGGTATTATCAATGATAGACTGCATATTACATTACATTATAAGGTATTTTCAATGATACACTGCATATTACATTATATTATAGGGTATTTTCAATGATACACTGCATATTACGTTATATTATCACGTATTTTCAATGATTGACTGCATATTACGTAATATTATGAGGTATTTTCAATGATAGACTGCAAATATTGCATTATAATATAAGGTATTTTCAATGATACACTGCATATTACATTATATTATACTGTATGTTCAATGATACACTGCATATTACGTAATATTATAAGGTATTTTCAATGATACACTGCATATTACGTTATATTATCACGTATTTTCAATGATTGACTGCATATTACGTAATATTATAAGGTATTTTCAATGATAGACTGCAAATATTACATTATATTATAAGGTATTTTCAATGATATACTGCATATTACGTTATATTATAAGGCATTTTCAATGATACACTGCATATTACGTTATATTATAAGGTATTTTCAATGATACACTGCATATTACGTTATATTATGAGGTATTATCAATGATAGACTGCATATTACATTACATTATAAGGTATTTTCAATGATACTCTGCATATTTCGTTATATTATAAGGTATTTTCTATGATACATTGCATATTACGTTATATTATCACGTATTTTTAATGATAGACTGCATACTACTATATATTATAAGGCATTTTCAATGATAGACTGCAAATATACATTATATTATAAGGTATTTTCAATGATACTCTGCATATTACGTTATATTATGAGGTATTATCAATGATAGACTGCAAATATTACATTATATTATAAGGTATTTTCAATGATACACTGCATATTACATTATATTATAGGGTATTTTCAATGATACACTGCATATTACGTTATATTATCACGTATTTTCAATGATTGACTGCATATTACGTAATATTATGAGGTATTTTCAATGATAGACTGCAAATATTACATTATATTATAAGGTATTTTCAATGATACACTGCAAATATTACATTATATTATAAGGTATTTTCAATGATACACTGCATATTACGTCATACTATAAGGTATTTTCAATGATAGACTGCATATCACGTTATATTATAAGGTATTTTCAATGATACACTGCATATTACGTTATATTATAAGGCATTTTCAATGATACACTGCATATTACGTTATATTATAGGGTATTTTCAATGATACACTGCATATTACGTTATATTATCACGTATTTTCAATGATTGACTGCATATTACGTAATATTATGAGGTATTTTCAATGATAGACTGCAAATATTACATTATATTATAAGGTATTTTCAATGATACACTGCAAATATTACATTATATTATAAGGCATTTTCAATGATACACTGCATATTACGTTATATTATAAGGTATTTTCAATGATATACTGCATATTACGTTATATTATAAGGCATTTTCAATGATACACTGCATATTACGTTATATTATAAGGTATTTTCAATGATTGACTTCAAATATTACATTATATTATAAGATATTTTCAATGATACACTGCATATTACATTATATTATAGGTATTTTCTATGATACAGTGCATATTACATTATATTATAGGGTATTTTCAATGATACACTGCATATTACGTTATATTATAAGGTATATTCAATGATAGACTGCAAATTTTACATTATATTATAAGGTATTTTCAATGATACACTGCATATTACGTTACATTACAAGATATTTTCAATGATACACTGCTTATAACGTTACATTATAAGGTATTTTCAATGATATACTGCATATCACGTTATATTATAAGGCATTTTCAATGATACACTGCATATTACGTTATATTATAAGGTATTTTCAATGATAGACTGCAAATATTACATTATATTATAAGGTATTTTCAATGATACACTGCATATTACATTATATTATAGGTATTTTCTATGATACAGTGCATATTACATTATATTATAATGTATTTTCAATGATACACTGCATATTACGTTATATTATAAGGTATATTCAATGATAGACTGCAAATATTACATTATATTATAAGGTATTTTCAATGATACACTGCATATTACATTATATTATAGGGTATTTTCAATGATACACTGCATATTACGTTATATTATCACGTATTTTCAATGATTGACTGCATATTACGTAATATTATGAGGTATTTTCAATGATAGACTGCAAATATTACATTATATTATAAGGTATTTTCAATGATACACTGCAAATATTACATTATATTATAAGGTATTTTCAATGATACACTGCATATTACGTCATACTATAAGGTATTTTCAATGATAGACTGCATATCACGTTATATTATAAGGTATTTTCAATGATACACTGCATATTACGTTATATTATAAGGCATTTTCAATGATACACTGCATATTACGTTATATTATAGGGTATTTTCAATGATACACTGCATATTACGTTATATTATCACGTATTTTCAATGATTGACTGCATATTACGTAATATTATGAGGTATTTTCAATGATAGACTGCAAATATTACATTATATTATAAGGTATTTTCAATGATACACTGCAAATATTACATTATATTATAAGGTATTTTCAATGATACACTGCATATTACGTCATACTATAAGGTATTTTCAATGATACACTGCATACTACGTTATATTATAAGGCATTTTCAATGATACACTGCATATTACGTTATATTATCACGTATTTTCAATGATTGACTGCATATTACGTAATATTATGAGGTATTTTCAATGATAGACTGCATATCACGTTATATTATAAGGTATTTTCAATGATACACTGCATATTACGTTATATTATAAGGTATTTTCAATGATACACTGCATATTACGTTATATTATAAGGTATTTTCAATGATATACTGCATATTACGTTATATTATAAGGCATTTTCAATGATAGACTGCATATTACGTTATATTATCACGTATTTTCAATGATTGACTGCATATTACGTAATATTATAAGGTATTTTCAATGATAGACTGCAAATATTACATTATATTATAAGGTATTTTCAATGATATACTGCATATTACGTTATATTATAAGGCATTTTCAATGATACACTGCATATTACGTTATATTATAAGGTATTTTCAATGATACACTGCATATTACGTTATATTATGAGGTATTATCAATGATAGACTGCATATTACATTACATTATAAGGTATTTTCAATGATACACTGCATATTACATTATATTATAGGGTATTTTCAATGATACACTGCATATTACGTTATATTATCACGTATTTTCAATGATTGACTGCATATTACGTAATATTATGAGGTATTTTCAATGATAGACTGCAAATATTGCATTATAATATAAGGTATTTTCAATGATACACTGCATATTACATTATATTATACTGTATGTTCAATGATACACTGCATATTACGTAATATTATAAGGTATTTTCAATGATACACTGCATATTACGTTATATTATCACGTATTTTCAATGATTGACTGCATATTACGTAATATTATAAGGTATTTTCAATGATAGACTGCAAATATTACATTATATTATAAGGTATTTTCAATGATATACTGCATATTACGTTATATTATAAGGCATTTTCAATGATACACTGCATATTACGTTATATTATAAGGTATTTTCAATGATACACTGCATATTACGTTATATTATGAGGTATTATCAATGATAGACTGCATATTACATTACATTATAAGGTATTTTCAATGATACTCTGCATATTTCGTTATATTATAAGGTATTTTCTATGATACATTGCATATTACGTTATATTATCACGTATTTTTAATGATAGACTGCATACTACTATATATTATAAGGCATTTTCAATGATAGACTGCAAATATACATTATATTATAAGGTATTTTCAATGATACTCTGCATATTACGTTATATTATGAGGTATTATCAATGATAGACTGCAAATATTACATTATATTATAAGGTATTTTCAATGATACACTGCATATTACATTATATTATAGGGTATTTTCAATGATACACTGCATATTACGTTATATTATCACGTATTTTCAATGATTGACTGCATATTACGTAATATTATGAGGTATTTTCAATGATAGACTGCAAATATTACATTATATTATAAGGTATTTTCAATGATACACTGCAAATATTACATTATATTATAAGGTATTTTCAATGATACACTGCATATTACGTCATACTATAAGGTATTTTCAATGATAGACTGCATATCACGTTATATTATAAGGTATTTTCAATGATACACTGCATATTACGTTATATTATAAGGCATTTTCAATGATACACTGCATATTACGTTATATTATAGGGTATTTTCAATGATACACTGCATATTACGTTATATTATCACGTATTTTCAATGAATGACTGCATATTACGTAATATTATGAGGTATTTTCAATGATAGACTGCAAATATTACATTATATTATAAGGTATTTTCAATGATACACTGCAAATATTACATTATATTATAAGGTATTTTCAATGATACACTGCATATTACGTCATACTATAAGGTATTTTCAATGATACACTGCATACTACGTTATATTATAAGGCATTTTCAATGATACACTGCATATTACGTTATATTATAAGGTATTTTCAATGATATACTGCATATTACGTTATATTATAAGGCATTTTCAATGATACACTGCATATTACGTTATATTATAAGGTATTTTCAATGATTGACTTCAAATATTACATTATATTATAAGGTATTTTCAATGATACACTGCATATTACATTATATTATAGGTATTTTCTATGATACAGTGCATATTACATTATATTATAGGGTATTTTCAATGATACACTGCATATTACGTTATATTATAAGGTATATTCAATGATAGACTGCAAATTTTACATTATATTATAAGGTATTTTCAATGATACACTGCATATTACGTTACATTACAAGATATTTTCAATGATACACTGCTTATAACGTTACATTATAAGGTATTTTCAATGATACACTGCATATTACATTATATTATAGGTATTTTCTATGATACAGTGCATATTACATTATATTATAATGTATTTTCAATGATACACTGCATATTACGTTATATTATAAGGTATATTCAATGATAGACTGCAAATATTACATTATATTATAAGGTATTTTCAATGATACACTGCATATTACATTATATTATACTGTATGTTCAATGATACACTGCATATTACGTAATATTATAAGGTATTTTCAATGATACACTGCATATTACGTTATATTATAAGGTATTTCTAATGATAGACTGCATATCACGTTATATTATAAGGTATTTTCAATGATACACTGCATATTACGTTACATTACAAGATATTTTCAATGATACGCTGCTTATTAAGTTACGTTATAAGGTATTTTCAATGATATACTGCATATTACGTTATATTATAAGGCATTTTCAATGATACACTGCATATTACGTTATATTATAAGGTATTTTCAATGATAGACTGCAAATATTACATTATATTATAAGGTATTTTCAATGATACACTGCATATTACATTATATTATAGGGTATTTTCAATGATACACTGCATATTACGTTATATTATCACGTATTTTCAATGATTGACTGCATATTACGTAATATTATGAGGTATTTTCAATGATAGACTGCAAATATTACATTATATTATAAGGTATTTTCAATGATACACTGCAAATATTACATTATATTATAAGGTATTTTCAATGATACACTGCATATTACGTCATACTATAAGGTATTTTCAATGATACACTGCATACTACGTTATATTATAAGGCATTTTCAATGATACACTGCATATTACGTTATATTATAAGGTATTTTCAATGATATACTGCATATTACGTTATATTATAATGCATTTTCAATGACACACTGCATATTACGTTATATTATAAGGTATATTCAATGATAGACTGCAAATTTTACATTATATTATAAGGTATTTTCAATGATAGACTGCAAATATTACATTATATTATAAGGTATTTTCAATGATACACTGCATATTACATTATATTATAGGTATTTTCTATGATACAGTGCATATTACATTATATTATAATGTATTTTCAATGATACACTGCATATTACGTTATATTATAAGGTATATTCAATGATAGACTGCAAATATTACATTATATTATAAGGTATTTTCAATGATACACTGCATATTACATTATATTATACTGTATGTTCAATGATACACTGCATATTACGTAATATTATAAGGTATTTTCAATGATACACTGCATATTACGTTACATTACAAGATATTTTCAATGATACACTGCGTATTACGTTACGTTATAAGGTATTTTCAATGATATACTGCATATTACGTTATATTATAAGGCATTTTCAATGATACACTGCATATTACGTTATATTATAAGGTATTTTCAATGATAGACTGCAAATATTACATTATATTATAAGGTATTTTCAATGATACACTGCATATTACATTATATTATAGGGTATTTTCAATGATACACTGCATATTACGTTATATTATCACGTATTTTCAATGATTGACTGCATATTACGTAATATTATGAGGTATTTTCAATGATAGACTGCAAATATTACATTATATTATAAGGTATTTTCAATGATACACTGCATATTACATTATATTATAGGGTATTTTCAATGATACACTGCATATTACGTTATATTATCACGTATTTTCAATGATTGACTGCATATTACGTAATATTATGAGGTATTTTCAATGATAGACTGCAAATATTGCATTATATTATAAGGTATTTTCAATGATACACTGCATATTACATTATATTATACTGTATGTTCAATGATACACTGCATATTACGTAATATTATAAGGTATTTTCAATGATACACTGCATATTACGTTATATAATAAGGTATTTTCAATGATACTCTGCATATTTCGTTATATTATAAGGTATTTTCTATGATACATTGCATATTACGTTATATTATCACGTATTTTTAATGATAGACTGCATACTACTATATATTATAAGGCATTTTCAATGATAGACTGCAAATATACATTATATTATAAGGTATTTTCAATGATACTCTGCATATTACGTTATATTATGAGGTATTATCAATGATAGACTGCAAATATTACATTATATTATAAGGTATTTTCAATGATACACTGCATATTACATTATATTATAGGGTATTTTCAATGATACACTGCTTATTACGTTACGTTATAAGGTATTTTCAACGATATACTGCATATTACGTTATATTATAAGGCATTTTCAATGATACACTGCATATTACGTTATATTATAAGGCATTTTCAATGATACACTGCATATTACGTTATATTATAAGGTATTTTCAATGATACACTGCATATTACGTTATATTATGAGGTATTATCAATGATAGACTGCATATTACATTACATTATAAGGTATTTTCAATGATACACTGCATATTACGTTACATTACAAGATATTTTCAATGATACACTGCTTATAACGTTACATTATAAGGTATTTTCAATGATATACTGCATATCACGTTATATTATAAGGTATTTTCAATGATACTCTGCATATTACGTTATATTATGAGGTATTATCAATGATAGACTGCATATTACATTACATTATAAGGTATTTTCTATGATACAGTGCATATTACGTTATATTATAAGGCATTTTCAATGATACACTGCATATTACGTTATATTATAAGGTATTTTCAATGATACACTGCATATTACATTATATTATACTGTATGTTCAATGATACACTGCATATTACGTAATATTATAATGTATTTTCAATGATACACTGCATATTATGTTATATTATAAGGTATTTTCAATGATACTCTGCATATTACGTTATATTATAAGGTATTTTCTATGATACATTGCATATTACGTTATATTATCACGTATTTTTAATGATAGACTGCATATTACTATATATTATAAGGCATTTTCAATGATAGACTGCAAATATTACATTATATTATAAGGTATTTTCAATGATACTCTGCATATTACGTTATATTATGAGGTATTATCAATGATAGACTGCAAATATTACATTATATTATAAGGTATTTTCAATGATACACTGCATATTACATTATATTATAGGGTATTTTCAATGATACACTGCATATTACGTTATATTATGAGGTATTATCAATGATAGACTGCATATTACATTACATTATAAGGTATTTTCAATGATACACTGCATATTACGTTACATTACAAGATATTTTCAATGATACACTGCTTATAACGTTACATTATAAGGTATTTTCAATGATATACTGCATATCACGTTATATTATAAGGTATTTTCAATGATACTCTGCATATTACGTTATATTATGAGGTATTATCAATGATAGACTGCATATTACATTACATTATAAGGTATTTTCTATGATACAGTGCATATTACGTTATATTATGAGGTATTTTCAATGATACACTGCATATTACGTTATATTATAAGGTATTTTGAATGCTACTCTGCATATTACGTTACATTACAAGATATTTTCAATGATAAACAGCTTATTACGTTACGTTATAAGGTATTTTCAATGGTATACTGCATATTACGTTATATTATAAGGCATTTTCAATGATACACTGCATATTACGTTATATTATAAGGTATTTTCAATGATAGACTGCAAATATTACATTATATTATAAGGTATTTTCAATGATACACTGCATATTACATTATATTATAGGGTATTTTCAATGATACACTGCATATTACGTTATATTATCACGTATTTTCAATGATTGACTGCATATTACGTAATATTATGAGGTATTTTCAATGATAGACTGCAAATATTACATTATATTATAAGGTATTTTCAATGATACACTGCATATTACATTATATTATAAGATATTTTCAATGAGAGACTGCATATTACAATATATTATATGATATTTTCAATGATACACTGCTTATAACGTTACATTATAAGGTATTTTCAATGATATACTGCATATCACGTTATATTATAAGGTATTTTCAATGATACTCTGCATATTACGTTATATTATGAGGTATTATCAATGATAGACTGCATATTACATTACATTATAAGGTATTTTCTATGATACAGTGCATATTACGTTATATTATGAAGTATTTTCAATGATACACTGCATATTACGTTATATTATAAGGTATTTTGAATGCTACTCTGCATATTACGTTACATTACAAGATATTTTCAATGATAAACAGCTTATTACGTTACGTTATGAGGTATTATCAATGATAGACTGCATATTACATTACATTATAAGGTATTTTCTATGATACAGTGCATATTACGTTATATTATAAGGTATTTTGAATGCTACTCTGCATATTACGCTACATTACAAGATATTTTCAATGATACACTGCTTATTACGTTACGTTATAAGGTATTTTCAATGATATACTGCATATTACGTTATATTATAAGGCATTTTCAATGATACACTGCATATTACGTTATATTATAAGGTATTTTCAATGATACACTGCATATTACATTATATTATACTGTATGTTCAATGATACACTGCATATTACGTAATATTATAATGTATTTTCAATGATACACTGCATATTATGTTATATTATAAGGTATTTTCAATGATACTCTGCATATTACGTTATATTATAAGGTATTTTCTATGATACATTGCATATTACGTTATATTATCACGTATTTTTAATGATAGACTGCATATTACTATATATTATAAGGCATTTTCAATGATAGACTGCAAATATTACATTATATTATAAGGTATTTTCAATGATACTCTGCATATTACGTTATATTATGAGGTATTATCAATGATAGACTGCAAATATTACATTATATTATAAGGTATTTTCAATGATACACTGCATATTACATTATATTATAGGGTATTTTCAATGATACACTGCATATTACGTTATATTATCACGTATTTTCAATGATTGACTGCATATTACGTAATATTATGAGGTATTTTCAATGATAGACTGCATATCACGTTATATTATAAGGCATTTTCAATGATACACTGCATATTACGTTATATTATAAGGTATTTTCAATGATACACTGCATATTACGTTATATTATGAGGTATTATCAATGATAGACTGCATATTACATTACATTATAAGGTATTTTCAATGATACACTGCATATTACGTTATATTATAAGGTATTTTCAATGATACACTGCATATCACGTTATATTATAAGGCATTTTCAATGATACACTGCATATTACGTTATATTATAAGGTATTTTCAATGATACACTGCATATTACGTTATATTATGAGGTATTATCAATGATATACTGCATATCACGTTATATTATAAGGTATTTTCAATGATACTCTGCATATTACGTTATATTATGAGGTATTATCAATGATAGACTGCATATTACATTACATTATAAGGTATTTTCTATGATACAGTGCATATTACGTTATATTATGAGGTATTTTCAATGATACACTGCATATTACGTTATATTATAAGGTATTTTGAATGCTACTCTGCATATTACGTTACATTACAAGATATTTTCAATGATACACTGCTTATTACGTTACGTTATAAGGTATTTTCAATGATATACTGCATATTACGTTATATTATAAGGCATTTTCAATGATACACTGCATATTACGTTATATTATAAGGCATTTTCAATGATACACTGCATATTACGTTATATTATAAGGTATTTTCAATGATACACTGCATATTACGTTATATTATGAGGTATTATCAATGATAGACTGCATATTACATTACATTATAAGGTATTTTCAATGATACACTGCATATTACGTTACATTACAAGATATTTTCAATGATACACTGCTTATAACGTTACATTATAAGGTATTTTCAATGATATACTGCATATCACGTTATATTATAAGGTATTTTCAATGATACTCTGCATATTACGTTATATTATGAGGTATTATCAATGATAGACTGCATATTACATTACATTATAAGGTATTTTCTATGATACAGTGCATATTACGTTATATTATGAGGTATTTTCAATGATACACTGCATATTACGTTATATTATAAGGTATTTTGAATGCTACTCTGCATATTACGTTACATTACAAGATATTTTCAATGATAAACAGCTTATTACGTTACGTTATAAGGTATTTTCAATGATATACTGCATATTACGTTATATTATAAGGCATTTTCAATGATACACTGCATATTACGTTATATTATAAGGTATTTTCAATGATAGACTGCAAATATTACATTATATTATAAGGTATTTTCAATGATACACTGCATATTACATTATATTATAGGGTATTTTCAATGATACACTGCATATTACGTTATATTATCACGTATTTTCAATGATTGACTGCATATTACGTAATATTATGAGGTATTTTCAATGATAGACTGCAAATATTACATTATATTATAAGGTATTTTCAATGATACACTGCATATTACATTATATTATAAGATATTTTCAATGAGAGACTGCATATTACAATATATTATATGATATTTTCAATGATACACTGCTTATAACGTTACATTATAAGGTATTTTCAATGATATACTGCATATCACGTTATATTATAAGGTATTTTCAATGATACTCTGCATATTACGTTATATTATGAGGTATTATCAATGATAGACTGCATATTACATTACATTATAAGGTATTTTCTATGATACAGTGCATATTACGTTATATTATGAGGTATTTTCAATGATACACTGCATATTACGTTATATTATAAGGTATTTTGAATGCTACTCTGCATATTACGTTACATTACAAGATATTTTCAATGATAAACAGCTTATTACGTTACGTTATGAGGTATTATCAATGATAGACTGCATATTACATTACATTATAAGGTATTTTCTATGATACAGTGCATATTACGTTATATTATAAGGTATTTTGAATGCTACTCTGCATATTACGCTACATTACAAGATATTTTCAATGATACACTGCTTATTACGTTACGTTATAAGGTATTTTCAATGATATACTGCATATTACGTTATATTATAAGGCATTTTCAATGATACACTGCATATTACGTTATATTATAAGGTATTTTCAATGATACACTGCATATTACATTATATTATACTGTATGTTCAATGATACACTGCATATTACGTAATATTATAATGTATTTTCAATGATACACTGCATATTATGTTATATTATAAAGTATTTTCAATGATACTCTGCATATTACGTTATATTATAAGGTATTTTCTATGATACATTGCATATTACGTTATATTATCACGTATTTTTAATGATAGACTGCATATCACGTTATATTATAAGGTATTTTCAATGATACTCTGCATATTACGTTATATTATGAGGTATTATCAATGATAGACTGCATATTACATTACATTATAAGGTATTTTCTATGATACAGTGCATATTACGTTATATTATAAGGCATTTTCAATGATAGACTGCATATTACGTTATATTATCACGTATTTTCAATGATTGACTGCATATTACGTAATATTATAAGGTATTTTCAATGATAGACTGCAAATATTACATTATATTATAAGGTATTTTCAATGATATACTGCATATTACGTTATATTATAAGGCATTTTCAATGATACACTGCATATTACGTTATATTATAAGGTATTTTCAATGATACTCTGCATATTACGTTATATTATGAGGTATTATCAATGATAGACTGCAAATATTACAGTATATTATAAGGTATTTTCAATGATACACTGCATATTACATTATATTATAGGGTATTTTCAATGATACACTGCATATTACGTTATATTATCACGTATTTTCAATGATTGACTGCATATTACGTAATATTCTGAGGTATTTTCAATGATAGACTGCAAATATTACATTATATTATAAGGTATTTTCAATGATACACTGCAAATATTACATTATATTATAAGGTATTTTCAATGATACACTGCATATTACGTCATACTATAAGGTATTTTCAATGATAGACTGCATATCACGTTATATTATAAGGTATTTTCAATGATACACTGCATATTACGTTATATTATAAGGTATTTTCAATGATACACTGCATATTACGTTATATTATAGGGTATTTTCAATGATACACTGCATATTACGTTATATTATCACGTATTTTCAATGATTGACTGCATATTACGTAATATTATGAGGTATTTTCAATGATAGACTGCAAATATTACATTATATTATAAGGTATTTTCAATGATACACTGCAAATATTACATTATATTATAAGGTATTTTCAATGATACACTGCATATTACGTCATACTATAAGGTATTTTCAATGATACACTGCAAATATTACATTATATTATAAGGTATTTTCAATGATACACTGCATATTACGTCATACTATAAGGTATTTTCAATGATAGACTGCATATCACGTTATATTATAAGGTATTTTCAATGATACACTGCATATTACGTTATATTATAAGGCATTTTCAATGATACACTGCATATTACGTTATATTATAAGGTATTTTCAATGATATACTGCATATTACGTTATATTATAAGGCATTTTCAATGATAGACTGCATATTACGTTATATTATCACGTATTTTCAATGATTGACTGCATATTACGTAATATTATAAGGTATTTTCAATGATAGACTGCATATCACGTTATATTATAAGGTATTTTCAATGATACACTGCATATTACGTTATATTATAAGGCATTTTCAATGATACACTGCATATTACGTTATATTATGAGGTATTATCAATGATAGACTACATATTACATTACATTATAAGGTATTTTCAATGATACACTGCATATTACGTTACATTACAAGATATTTTCAATGATACACTGCTTATAACGTTACATTATAAGGTATTTTCAATGATATACTGCATATCACGTTATATTATAAGGTATTTTCAATGATACTCTGCATATTACGTTATATTATGAGGTATTTTCAATGATATACTGCATATTACGTTATATTATAAGGCATTTTCAATGATACACTGCATATTACGTTATATTATAAGGTATTTTCAATGATAGACTGCAAATATTACATTATATTATAAGGTATTTTCAATGATAGACTGCAAATATTACATTATATTATAAGGTATTTTCAATGATACTCTGCATATTACGTTATATTATGAGGTATTATCAATGATAGACAGCAAATATTACATTATATTATAAGGTATTTTCAATGATACACTGCATATTACATTATATTATAGGGTATTTTCAATGATACACTGCATATTACGTTATATTATCACGTATTTTCAATGATTGACTGCATATTACGTAATATTATGAGGTATTTTCAATGATAGACTGCAAATATTACATTATATTATAAGGTATTTTCAATGATACACTGCAAATATTACATTATATTATAAGGTATTTTCAATGATACACTGCATATTACGTTATATTATAAGGCATTTTCAATGATACACTGCATATTACGTTATATTATAAGGTATTTTCAATGATATACTGCATATTACGTTATATTCTAAGGCATTTTCAATGATAGACTGCATATTACGTTATATTATCACGTATTTTCAATGATTGACTGCATATTACGTAATATTATAAGGTATTTTCAATGATACACTGCAAATATTACATTATATTATAAGGTATTTTCAATGATACACTGCATATTACGTTATATTATAAGGTATTTTCAATGATAGACTGCAAATATTACTATTTATTATAAGGCATTTTCAATGATATACTGCATATCACGTTATATTATAGGGTATTTTCAATGATACACTGCATATTACGTTATATTATCACGTATTTTCAATGATTGACTGCATATTACGTAATATTATGAGGTATTTTCAATGATAGACTGCAAATATTGCATTATATTATAAGGTATTTTCAATGATACACTGCATATTACGTTATATTATCACGTATTTTCAATGATTGACTGCATATTACGTAATAAGGTATTTTCAATGATATACTGCATATCACGTTATATTATAAGGTATTTTCAATGATACTCTGCATATTACGTTATATTATGAGGTATTTTCAATGATATACTGCATATTACGTTATATTATAAGGCATTTTCAATGATACACTGCATATTACGTTATATTATAGGGTATTTTCAATGATACACTGCATATTACGTTATATTATCACGTATTTTCAATGATTGACTGCATATTACGTAATATTATGAGGTATTTTCAATGATAGACTGCAAATATTACATTATATTATAAGGTATTTTCAATGATACACTGCAAATATTACATTATATTATAAGGTATTTTCAATGATACACTGCATATTACGTCATACTATAAGGTATTTTCAATGATACACTGCAAATATTACATTATATTATAAGGTATTTTCAATGATACACTGCATATTACGTCATACTATAAGGTATTTTCAATGATAGACTGCATATCACGTTATATTATAAGGTATTTTCAATGATACACTGCATATTACGTTATATTATAAGGCATTTTCAATGATACACTGCATATTACGTTATATTATAAGGTATTTTCAATGATATACTGCATATTACGTTATATTATAAGGCATTTTCAATGATAGACTGCATATTACGTTATATTATCACGTATTTTCAATGATTGACTGCATATTACGTAATATTATAAGGTATTTTCAATGATAGACTGCATATCACGTTATATTATAAGATATTTTCAATGATACACTGCATATTACGTAATATTATAAGGCATTTTCAATGATACACTGCATATTACGTTATATTATGAGGTATTATCAATGATAGACTACATATTACATTACATTATAAGGTATTTTCAATGATACACTGCATATTACGTTACATTACAAGATATTTTCAATGATACACTGCTTATAACGTTACATTATAAGGTATTTTCAATGATATACTGCATATCACGTTATATTATAAGGTATTTTCAATGATATACTGCATATTACGTTATATTATAAGGCATTTTCAATGATAGACTGCATATTACGTTATATTATCACGTATTTTCAATGATTGACTGCATATTACGTAATATTATAAGGTATTTTCAATGATAGACTGCAAATATTACATTATATTATAAGGTATTTTCAATGATACACTGCATATTACGTTATATTATCACGTATTTTTAATGATAGACTGCATATTACTATTTATTATAAGGCATTTTCAATGATATACTGCATATCACGTTATATTATAGGGTATTTTCAATGATACACTGCATATTACGTTATATTATCACGTATTTTCAATGATTGACTGCATATTACGTAATATTATGAGGTATTTTCAATGATAGACTGCAAATATTGCATTATATTATAAGGTATTTTCAATGATACACTGCATATTACATTATATTATACTGTATGTTCAATGATACACTGCATATTACGTAATATTATAAGGTATTTTCAATGATACACTGCATATTACGTTATATAATAAGGTATTTTCAATGATACTCTGCATATTTCGTTATATTATAAGGTATTTTCTATGATACATTGCATATTACGTTATATTATCACGTATTTTTAATGATAGACTGCATATTACGTTATATTATCACGTATTTTCAATGATTGACTGCATATTACGTAATATTATAAGGTATTTTCAATGATAGACTGCAAATATTACATTATATTATAAGGTATTTTCAATGATATACTGCATATTACGTTATATTATAAGGCATTTTCAATGATACACTGCATATTACGTTATATTATAAGGTATTTTCAATGATACTCTGCATATTACGTTATATTATGAGGTATTATCAATGATAGACTGCAAATATTACAGTATATTATAAGGTATTTTCAATGATACACTGCATATTACATTATATTATAGGGTATTTTCAATGATACACTGCATATTACGTTATATTATCACGTATTTTCAATGATTGACTGCATATTACGTAATATTATGAGGTATTTTCAATGATAGACTGCAAATATTACATTATATTATAAGGTATTTTCAATGATACACTGCAAATATTACATTATATTATAAGGTATTTTCAATGATACACTGCATATTACGTCATACTATAAGGTATTTTCAATGATAGACTGCATATCACGTTATATTATAAGGTATTTTCAATGATACACTGCATATTACGTTATATTATAAGGCATTTTCAATGATACACTGCATATTACGTTATATTATAGGGTATTTTCAATGATACACTGCATATTACGTTATATTATCACGTATTTTCAATGATTGACTGCATATTACGTAATATTATGAGGTATTTTCAATGATAGACTGCAAATATTACATTATATTATAAGGTATTTTCAATGATACACTGCAAATATTACATTATATTATAAGGTATTTTCAATGATACACTGCATATTACGTCATACTATAAGGTATTTTCAATGATACACTGCAAATATTACATTATATTATAAGGTATTTTCAATGATACACTGCATATTACGTCATACTATAAGGTATTTTCAATGATAGACTGCATATCACGTTATATTATAAGGTATTTTCAATGATACACTGCATATTACGTTATATTATAAGGCATTTTCAATGATACACTGCATATTACGTTATATTATAAGGTATTTTCAATGATATACTGCATATTACGTTATATTATAAGGCATTTTCAATGATAGACTGCATATTACGTTATATTATCACGTATTTTCAATGATTGACTGCATATTACGTAATATTATAAGGTATTTTCAATGATAGACTGCATATCACGTTATATTATAAGGTATTTTCAATGATACACTGCATATTACGTTATATTATAAGGCATTTTCAATGATACACTGCATATTACGTTATATTATGAGGTATTATCAATGATAGACTACATATTACATTACATTATAAGGTATTTTCAATGATACACTGCATATTACGTTACATTACAAGATATTTTCAATGATACACTGCTTATTACGTTACATTATAAGGTATTTTCAATGATATACTGCATATCACGTTATATTATAAGGTATTTTCAATGATACTCTGCATATTACGTTATATTATGAGGTATTTTCAATGATATACTGCATATTACGTTATATTATAAGGCATTTTCAATGATACACTGCATATTACGTTATATTATAAGGTATTTTCAATGATAGACTGCAAATATTACATTATATTATAAGGTATTTTCAATGATAGACTGCAAATATTACATTATATTATAAGGTATTTTCAATGATACTCTGCATATTACGTTATATTATGAGGTATTATCAATGATAGACAGCAAATATTACATTATATTATAAGGTATTTTCAATGATACACTGCATATTACATTATATTATAGGGTATTTTCAATGATACACTGCATATTACGTTATATTATCACGTATTTTCAATGATTGACTGCATATTACGTAATATTATAAGGTATTTTCAATGATAGACTGCAAATATTACATTATATTATAAGGTATTTTCAATGATACACTGCAAATATTACATTATATTATAAGGTATTTTCAATGATACACTGCATATTACGTTATATTATAAGGCATTTTCAATGATACACTGCATATTACGTTATATTATAAGGTATTTTCAATGATATACTGCATATTACGTTATATTCTAAGGCATTTTCAATGATAGACTGCATATTACGTTATATTATCACGTATTTTCAATGATTGACTGCATATTACGTAATATTATAAGGTATTTTCAATGATACACTGCAAATATTACATTATATTATAAGGTATTTTCAATGATACACTGCATATTACGTTATATTATAAGGCATTTTCAATGATAGACTGCATATTACGTTATATTATCACGTATTTTCAATGATTGACTGCATATTACGTAATATTATAAGGTATTTTCAATGATAGACTGCAAATATTACATTATATTATAAGGTATTTTCAATGATATACTGCATATTACGTTATATTATAAGGTATTTTCAATGATACACTGCATATTACGTTATATTATAAGGTATTTTCAATGATACTCTGCATATTACGTTATATTATGAGGTATTATCAATGATAGACTGCAAATATTACAGTATATTATAAGGTATTTTCAATGATACACTGCATATTACATTATATTATAGGGTATTTTCAATGATACACTGCATATTACGTTATATTATCACGTATTTTCAATGATTGACTGCATATTACGTAATATTATGAGGTATTTTCAATGATAGACTGCAAATATTACATTATATTATAAGGTATTTTCAATGATACACTGCAAATATTACATTATATTATAAGGTATTTTCAATGATACACTGCATATTACGTCATACTATAAGGTATTTTCAATGATAGACTGCATATCACGTTATATTATAAGGTATTTTCAATGATACACTGCATATTACGTTATATTATAAGGCATTTTCAATGATACACTGCATATTACGTTATATTATAGGGTATTTTCAATGATACACTGCATATTACGTTATATTATCACGTATTTTCAATGATTGACTGCATATTACGTAATATTATGAGGTAATTTCAATGATAGACTGCAAATATTACGTCATACTATAAGGTATTTTCAATGATAGACTGCATATCAAGTTATATTATAAGGTATTTTCAATGATACACTGCATATTACGTTATATTATAAGGCATTTTCAATGATACACTGCATATTACGTTATATTATAAGGTATTTTCAATGATATACTGCATATTACGTTATATTATAAGGCATTTTCAATGATAGACTGCATATTACGTTATATTATCACGTATTTTCAATGATTGACTGCATATTACGTAATATTATAAGGTATTTTCAATGATAGACTGCATATCACGTTATATTATAAGGTATTTTCAATGATACACTGCATATTACGTAATATTATAATGCATTTTCAATGATACACTGCATATTACGTTATATTATGAGGTATTATCAATGATAGACTACATATTACATTACATTATAAGGTATTTTCAATGATACACTGCATATTACGTTACATTACAAGATATTTTCAATGATACACTGCTTATAACGTTACATTATAAGGTATTTTCAATGATATACTGCATATCACGTTATATTATAAGGTATTTTCAATGATACTCTGCATATTACGTTATATTATGAGGTATTTTCAATGATATACTGCATATTACGTTATATTATAAGGCATTTTCAATGATACACTGCATATTACGTTATATTATAAGGTATTTTCAATGATAGACTGCAAATATTACATTATATTATAAGGTATTTTCAATGATACACTGTATATTACATTATATTATAGAGTATTTTCAATGATACACTGCATATTACGTTATATTATCACGTATTTTCAATGATTGACTGCATATTACGTAATATTATGAGGTATTTTCAATGATATACTGCATATTACGTTATATTATAAGGCATTTTCAATGATACACTGCATATTACGTTATATTATAAGGTATTTTCAATGATAGACTGCAAATATTACATTATATTATAAGGTATTTTCAATGATACACTGCAAATATTACATTATATTATAAGGTATTTTCAATGATACACTGCATATTACGTCATACTATAAGGTATTTTCAATGATAGACTGCATATCACGTTATATTATAAGGTATTTTCAATGATACACTGCATATTACGTTATATTATAAGGCATTTTCATTGATACACTGCATATTACGTTATATTATAAGGTATTTTCAATGATATACTGCATATTACGTTATATTATAAGGCATTTTCAATGATAGACTGCATATTACGTTATATTATCACGTATTTTCAATGATTGACTGCATATTACGTAATATTATAAGGTATTTTCAATGATAGACTGCAAATATTACATTATATTATAAGGTATTTTCAATGATACACTGCATATTACGTTATATTATCACGTATTTTTAATGATAGACTGCATATTACTATTTATTATAAGGCATTTTCAATGATATACTGCATATCACGTTATATTATAGGGTATTTTCAATGATACACTGCATATTACGTTATATTATCACGTATTTTCAATGATTGACTGCATATTACGTAATATTATGAGGTATTTTCAATGATAGACTGCAAATATTGCATTATATTATAAGGTATTTTCAATGATACACTGCATATTACATTATATTATACTGTATGTTCAATGATACACTGCATATTACGTAATATTATAAGGTATTTTCAATGATACACTGCATATTACGTTATATAATAAGGTATTTTCAATGATACTCTGCATATTTCGTTATATTATAAGGTATTTTCTATGATACATTGCATATTACGTTATATTATCACGTATTTTTAATGATAGACTGCATACTACTATATATTATAAGGCATTTTCAATGATAGACTGCAAATATTACATTATATTATAAGGTATTTTCAATGATACTCTGCATATTACGTTATATTATGAGGTATTATCAATGATAGACAGCAAATATTACATTATATTATAAGGTATTTTCAATGATACACTGCATATTACATTATATTATAGGGTATTTTCAATGATACACTGCATATTACGTTATATTATCACGTATTTTCAATGATTGACTGCATATTACGTAATATTATGAGGTATTTTCAATGATAGACTGCAAATATTACATTATATTATAAGGTATTTTCAATGATACACTGCAAATATTACATTATATTATAAGGTATTTTCAATGATACACTGCATATTACGTTATATTATAAGGCATTTTCAATGATACACTGCATATTACGTTATATTATAAGGTATTTTCAATGATATACTGCATATTACGTTATATTATAAGGCATTTTCAATGATAGACTGCATATTACGTTATATTATCACGTATTTTCAATGATTGACTGCATATTACGTAATATTATAAGGTATTTTCAATGATACACTGCAAATATTACATTATATTATAAGGTATTTTCAATGATACACTGCATATTACGTTATATTATAAGGCATTTTCAATGATAGACTGCATATTACGTTATATTATCACGTATTTTCAATGATTGACTGCATATTACGTAATATTATAAGGTATTTTCAATGATAGACTGCAAATATTACATTATATTATAAGGTATTTTCAATGATATACTGCATATTACGTTATATTATAAGGCATTTTCAATGATACACTGCATATTACGTTATATTATAAGGTATTTTCAATGATACTCTGCATATTACGTTATATTATGAGGTATTATCAATGATAGACTGCAAATATTACAGTATATTATAAGGTATTTTCAATGATACACTGCATATTACATTATATTATAGGGTATTTTCAATGATACACTGCATATTACGTTATATTATCACGTATTTTCAATGATTGACTGCATATTACGTAATATTATGAGGTATTTTCAATGATAGACTGCAAATATTACATTATATTATAAGGTATTTTCAATGATACACTGCAAATATTACATTATATTATAAGGTATTTTCAATGATACACTGCATATTACGTTATATTATAAGGCATTTTCAATGATACACTGCATATTACGTTATATTATAAGGTATTTTCAATGATATACTGCATATTACGTTATATTCTAAGGCATTTTCAATGATAGACTGCATATTACGTTATATTATCACGTATTTTCAATGATTGACTGCATATTACGTAATATTATAAGGTATTTTCAATGATACACTGCAAATATTACATTATATTATAAGGTATTTTCAATGATACACTGCATATTACGTTATATTATAAGGCATTTTCAATGATAGACTGCATATTACGTTATATTATCACGTATTTTCAATGATTGACTGCATATTACGTAATATTATAAGGTATTTTCAATGATAGACTGCAAATATTACATTATATTATAAGGTATTTTCAATGATACACTGCAAATATTACATTATATTATAAGGTATTTTCAATGATACACTGCATATTACGTCATACTATAAGGTATTTTCAATGATAGACTGCATATCACGTTATATTATAAGGTATTTTCAATGATACACTGCATATTACGTTATATTATAAGGCATTTTCAATGATACACTGCATATTACGTTATATTATAGGGTATTTTCAATGATACACTGCATATTACGTTATATTATCACGTATTTTCAATGATTGACTGCATATTACGTAATATTATGAGGTATTTTCAATGATAGACTGCAAATATTACATTATATTATAAGGTATTTTCAATGATACACTGCAAATATTACATTATATTATAAGGTATTTTCAATGATACACTGCATATTACGTCATACTATAAGGTATTTTCAATGATAGACTGCAAATATTACATTATATTATAAGGTATTTTCAATGATACACTGCATATTACGTCATACTATAAGGTATTTTCAATGATAGACTGCATATCACGTTATATTATAAGGTATTTTCAATGATACACTGCATATTACGTTATATTATAAGGCATTTTCAATGATACACTGCATATTACGTTATATTATAAGGTATTTTCAATGATATACTGCATATTACGTTATATTATAAGGCATTTTCAATGATAGACTGCATATTACGTTATATTATCACGTATTTTCAATGATTGACTGCATATTACGTAATATTATAAGGTATTTTCAATGATAGACTGCATATCACGTTATATTATAAGGTATTTTCAATGATACACTGCATATTACGTTATATTATAAGGCATTTTCAATGATACACTGCATATTACGTTATATTATGAGGTATTATCAATGATAGACTACATATTACATTACATTATAAGGTATTTTCAATGATACACTGCATATTACGTTACATTACAAGATATTTTCAATGATACACTGCTTATAACGTTACATTATAAGGTATTTTCAATGATATACTGCATATCACGTTATATTATAAGGTATTTTCAATGATACTCTGCATATTACGTTATATTATGAGGTATTTTCAATGATATACTGCATATTACGTTATATTATAAGGCATTTTCAATGATACACTGCATATTACGTTATATTATAAGGTATTTTCAATGATAGACTGCAAATATTACATTATATTATAAGGTATTTTCAATGATACACTGTATATTACATTATATTATAGAGTATTTTCAATGATACACTGCATATTACGTTATATTATCACGTATTTTCAATGATTGACTGCATATTACGTAATATTATGAGGTATTTTCAATGATAGACTGCAAATATTACATTATAATATAAGGTATTTTCAATGATACACTGCATATTACATTATATTATAAGATATTTTCAATGAGAGACTGCATATTACAATATATTATATGATATTTTCAATGATACACTGCATATTACGTTATATTATAAGGTATTTTCAATGATTGACTTCAAATATTACATTATATTATAAGGTATTTTCAATGATACACTGCATATTACATTATATTATAGGTATTTTCTATGATACAGTGCATATTACATTATATTATAGGGTATTTTCAATGATACACTGCATATTACGTTATATTATAAGGTATTTTCAATGATACTCTGCATATTACGTTATATTATGAGGTATTTTCAATGATATACTGCATATTACGTTATATTATAAGGCATTTTCAATGATACACTGCATATTACGTTATATTATAAGGTATTTTCAATGATAGACTGCAAATATTACATTATATTATAAGGTATTTTCAATGATACACTGCAAATATTACATTATATTATAAGGTATTTTCAATGATACACTGCATATTACGTCATACTATAAGGTATTTTCAATGATAGACTGCATATCACGTTATATTATAAGGTATTTTCAATGATACACTGCATATTACGTTATATTATAAGGCATTTTCATTGATACACTGCATATTACGTTATATTATAAGGTATTTTCAATGATATACTGCATATTACGTTATATTATAAGGCATTTTCAATGATAGACTGCATATTACGTTATATTATCACGTATTTTCAATGATTGACTGCATATTACGTAATATTATAAGGTATTTTCAATGATAGACTGCAAATATTACATTATATTATAAGGTATTTTCAATGATACACTGCATATTACGTTATATTATCACGTATTTTTAATGATAGACTGCATATTACTATTTATTATAAGGCATTTTCAATGATATACTGCATATCACGTTATATTATAGGGTATTTTCAATGATACACTGCATATTACGTTATATTATCACGTATTTTCAATGATTGACTGCATATTACGTAATATTATGAGGTATTTTCAATGATAGACTGCAAATATTGCATTATATTATAAGGTATTTTCAATGATACACTGCATATTACATTATATTATACTGTATGTTCAATGATACACTGCATATTACGTAATATTATAAGGTATTTTCAATGATACACTGCATATTACGTTATATAATAAGGTATTTTCAATGATACTCTGCATATTTCGTTATATTATAAGGTATTTTCTATGATACATTGCATATTACGTTATATTATCACGTATTTTTAATGATAGACTGCATACTACTATATATTATAAGGCATTTTCAATGATAGACTGCAAATATTACATTATATTATAAGGTATTTTCAATGATACTCTGCATATTACGTTATATTATGAGGTATTATCAATGATAGACAGCAAATATTACATTATATTATAAGGTATTTTCAATGATACACTGCATATTACATTATATTATAGGGTATTTTCAATGATACACTGCATATTACGTTATATTATCACGTATTTTCAATGATTGACTGCATATTACGTAATATTATAAGGTATTTTCAATGATAGACTGCAAATATTACATTATATTATAAGGTATTTTCAATGATACACTGCAAATATTACATTATATTATAAGGTATTTTCAATGATACACTGCATATTACGTTATATTATAAGGCATTTTCAATGATACACTGCATATTACGTTATATTATAAGGTATTTTCAATGATATACTGCATATTACGTTATATTATAAGGCATTTTCAATGATAGACTGCATATTACGTTATATTATCACGTATTTTCAATGATTGACTGCATATTACGTAATATTATAAGGTATTTTCAATGATACACTGCAAATATTACATTATATTATAAGGTATTTTCAATGATACACTGCATATTACGTTATATTATAAGGCATTTTCAATGATAGACTGCATATTACGTTATATTATCACGTATTTTCAATGATTGACTGCATATTACGTAATATTATAAGGTATTTTCAATGATAGACTGCAAATATTACATTATATTATAAGGTATTTTCAATGATATACTGCATATTACGTTATATTATAAGGCATTTTCAATGATACACTGCATATTACGTTATATTATAAGGTATTTTCAATGATACTCTGCATATTACGTTATATTATGAGGTATTATCAATGATAGACTGCAAATATTACAGTATATTATAAGGTATTTTCAATGATACACTGCAAATATTACATTATATTATAAGGTATTTTCAATGATACACTGCATATTACGTCATACTATAAGGTATTTTCAATGATAGACTGCATATCACGTTATATTATAAGGTATTTTCAATGATTGACTTCAAATATTACATTATATTATAAGGTATTTTCAATGATACACTGCATATTACATTATATTATAGGTATTTTCTATGATACAGTGCATATTACATTATATTATAGGGTATTTTCAATGATACACTGCATATTACGTTATATTATAAGGTATTTTCAATGATACTCTGCATATTACGTTATATTATGAGGTATTTTCAATGATATACTGCATATTACGTTATATTATAAGGCATTTTCAATGATACACTGCATATTACGTTATATTATAAGGTATTTTCAATGATAGACTGCAAATATTACATTATATTATAAGGTATTTTCAATGATACACTGCAAATATTACATTATATTATAAGGTATTTTCAATGATACACTGCATATTACGTCATACTATAAGGTATTTTCAATGATAGACTGCATATCACGTTATATTATAAGGTATTTTCAATGATACACTGCATATTACGTTATATTATAAGGCATTTTCATTGATACACTGCATATTACGTTATATTATAAGGTATTTTCAATGATATACTGCATATTACGTTATATTATAAGGCATTTTCAATGATAGACTGCATATTACGTTATATTATCACGTATTTTCAATGATTGACTGCATATTACGTAATATTATAAGGTATTTTCAATGATAGACTGCAAATATTACATTATATTATAAGGTATTTTCAATGATACACTGCATATTACGTTATATTATCACGTATTTTTAATGATAGACTGCATATTACTATTTATTATAAGGCATTTTCAATGATATACTGCATATCACGTTATATTATAAGGTATTTTCAATGATACACTGCATATTACGTTATATTATCACGTATTTTCAATGATTGACTGCATATTACGTAATATTATGAGGTATTTTCAATGATAGACTGCAAATATTGCATTATATTATAAGGTATTTTCAATGATACACTGCATATTACATTATATTATACTGTATGTTCAATGATACACTGCATATTACGTAATATTATAAGGTATTTTCAATGATACACTGCATATTACGTTATATAATAAGGTATTTTCAATGATACTCTGCATATTTCGTTATATTATAAGGTATTTTCTATGATACATTGCATATTACGTTATATTATCACGTATTTTTAATGATAGACTGCATACTACTATATATTATAAGGCATTTTCAATGATAGACTGCAAATATTACATTATATTATAAGGTATTTTCAATGATACTCTGCATATTACGTTATATTATGAGGTATTATCAATGATAGACTGCAAATATTACATTATATTATAAGGTATTTTCAATGATACACTGCATATTACATTATATTATAGGGTATTTTCAATGATACACTGCATATTACGTTATATTATCACGTATTTTCAATGATTGACTGCATATTACGTAATATTATGAGGTATTTTCAATGATAGACTGCAAATATTACATTATATTATAAGGTATTTTCAATGATACACTGCAAATATTACATTATATTATAAGGTATTTTCAATGATACACTGCATATTACGTTATATTATAAGGCATTTTCAATGATACACTGCATATTACGTTATATTATAAGGTATTTTCAATGATATACTGCATATTACGTTATATTATAAGGCATTTTCAATGATAGACTGCATATTACGTTATATTATCACGTATTTTCAATGATTGACTGCATATTACGTAATATTATAAGGTATTTTCAATGATACACTGCAAATATTACATTATATTATAAGGTATTTTCAATGATACACTGCATATTACGTTATATTATAAGGCATTTTCAATGATAGACTGCATATTACGTTATATTATCACGTATTTTCAATGATTGACTGCATATTACGTAATATTATAAGGTATTTTCAATGATAGACTGCAAATATTACATTATATTATAAGGTATTTTCAATGATATACTGCATATTACGTTATATTATAAGGCATTTTCAATGATACACTGCATATTACGTTATATTATAAGGTATTTTCAATGATACTCTGCATATTACGTTATATTATGAGGTATTATCAATGATAGACTGCAAATATTACAGTATATTATAAGGTATTTTCAATGATACACTGCAAATATTACATTATATTATAAGGTATTTTCAATGATACACTGCATATTACGTCATACTATAAGGTATTTTCAATGATAGACTGCATATCACGTTATATTATAAGGTATTTTCAATGATACACTGCATATTACGTTATATTATAAGGCATTTTCAATGATACACTGCATATTACGTTATATTATAGGGTATTTTCAATGATACACTGCAAATATTACATTATATTATAAGGTATTTTCAATGATACACTGCATATTACGTCATACTATAAGGTATTTTCAATGATAGACTGCATATCACGTTATATTATAAGGTATTTTCAATGATACACTGCATATTACGTAATATTATAAGGCATTTTCAATGATACACTGCATATTACGTTATATTATAAGGTATTTTCAATGATATACTGCATATTACGTAATATTATAATGTATTTTCAATGATACACTGCTTATTACGTTATATTATAAGGTATTTTCAATGATACACTGCATATTATATTATATTATAGGGTATTTTCAATGATACACTGCATATTACGTTATATTATCACGTATTTTCAATGATTGACTGCATATTACGTAATATTATGAGGTATTTTCAATGATAGACTGCATATCACGTTATATTATAAGGTATTTTCAATGATACACTGCATATTACGTTATATTATAAGGCATTTTCAATGATACACTGCATATTACGTTATATTATAAGGTATTTTCAATGATATACTGCATATTACGTTATATTATAAGGCATTTTCAATGATACTCTGCATATTACGTTATATTATGAGGTATTATCAATGATAGACTGCAAATATTACATTATATTATAAGCTATTTTCAATGATACACTGCATATTACATTATATTATAGGTATTTTCTATGATACAGTGCATATTACATTATATTATAGGGTATTTTCAATGATACACTGCATATTACGTTATATTATAAGGTATATTCAATGATAGACTGCAAATTTTACATTATATTATGAGGTATTATCAATGATAGACTGCATATTACATTACATTATAAGGTATTTTCTATGATACAGTGCATATTACGTTATATTATGAGGTATTTTCAATGATACACTGCATATTACGTTATATTGTAAGGTATTTTGAATGCTACTCTGCATATTACGTTACATTACAAGATATTTTCAATGATACACTGCTTATTACGTTACGTTATAAGGTATTTTCAATGCTATACTGCATATTACGTTATATTATAAGGCATTTTCAATGATAGACTGCAAATATTACATTATATTATAAGGTATTTTCAATGATACACTGCATATTACATTATATTATAGGGTATTTTCAATGATACACTGCATATTACGTTATATTATAAGGTATTTTCAATGATACACTGCATATTACGTTATATTATAAGGTATTTTCAATGATAGACTGCAAATATTACATTATATTATAAGGTATTTTCAATGATACACTGCATATTACATTATATTATACTGTATGTTCAATGATACACTGCATATTACGTAATATTATAATGTATTTTCAATGATACACTGCTTATTACGTTATATTATAAGGTATTTTCAATGATACTCTGCATATTACGTTATATTATAAGGTATTTTCTATGATACATTGCATATTACGTTATATTATCACGTATTTTTAATGATAGACTGCATATTACTATATATTATAAGGCATTTTCAATGATAGACTGCAAATATTACATTATATTATAAGGTATTTTCAATGATACTCTGCATATTACGTTATATTATGAGGTATTATGAATGATAGACTGCAAATATTACATTATATTATAAGGTATTTTCAATGATACACTGCATATTACATTATATTATAGGGTATTTTCAATGATACACTGCATATTACGTTATATTATCACGTATTTTCAATGATTGACTGCATATTACGTAATATTATGAGGTATTTTCAATGATAGACTGCATATCACGTTATATTATAAGGTATTTTCAATGATACACTGCATATTACGTTATATTATAAGGCATTTTCAATGATACACTGCATATTACGTTATATTATAAGGTATTTTCAATGATATACTGCATATTACGTTATATTATAAGGCATTTTCAATGATAGACTGCATATTACGTTATATTATCACGTATTTTCAATGATTGACTGCATATTACGTAATATTATAAGGTATTTTCAATGATAGACTGCAAATATTACATTATATTATAAGGTATTTTCAATGATATACTGCATATTACGTTATATTATAAGGCATTTTCAATGATACACTGCATATTACGTTATATTATAAGGTATTTTCAATGATACTCTGCATATTACGTTATATTATGAGGTATTATCAATGATAGACTGCAAATATTACAGTATATTATAAGGTATTTTCAATGATACACTGCATATTACATTATATTATAGGGTATTTTCAATGATACACTGCATATTACGTTATATTATCACGTATTTTCAATGATTGACTGCATATTACGTAATATTATGAGGTATTTTCAATGATAGACTGCAAATATTACATTATATTATAAGGTATTTTCAATGATACACTGCAAATATTACATTATATTATAAGGTATTTTCAATGATACACTGCATATTACGTCATACTATAAGGTATTTTCAATGATAGACTGCATATCACGTTATATTATAAGGTATTTTCAATGATACACTGCATATTACGTTATATTATAAGGCATTTTCAATGATACACTGCATATTACGTTATATTATAGGGTATTTTCAATGATACACTGCATATTACGTTATATTATCACGTATTTTCAATGATTGACTGCATATTACGTAATATTATGAGGTATTTTCAATGATAGACTGCAAATATTACATTATATTATAAGGTATTTTCAATGATACACTGCAAATATTACATTATATTATAAGGTATTTTCAATGATACACTGCATATTACGTCATACTATAAGGTATTTTCAATGATAGACTGCATATCACGTTATATTATAAGGTATTTTCAATGATACACTGCATATTACGTAATATTATAAGGCATTTTCAATGATACACTGCATATTACGTTATATTATAAGGTATTTTCAATGATATACTGCATATTACGTTATATTATAAGGCATTTTCAATGATACACTGCATATTACGTTATATTATAAGGTATTTTCAATGATTGACTTCAAATATTACATTATATTATAAGGTATTTTCAATGATACACTGCATATTACATTATATTATAGGTATTTTCTATGATACAGTGCATATTACATTATATTATAGGGTATTTTCAATGATACACTGCATATTACGTTATATTATAAGGTATATTCAATGATAGACTGCAAATTTTACATTATATTATAAGGTATTTTCAATGATACACTGCATATTACATTATATTATAGGGTATTTTCAATGATACACTGCATATTACGTGATACTATAAGGTATTTTCAATGATACTCTGCATATTACGTTATATTATGAGGTATTATCAATGATAGACTGCATATTACATTACATTATAAGGTATTTTCTATGATACAGTGCATATTACGTTATATTATGAGGTATTCTCAATGATACACTGCATATTACGTTATATTATAAGGTATTTTGAATGCTACTCTGCATATTACGTTACATTACAAGATATTTTCAATGATACACTGCTTATTACGTTACGTTATAAGGTATTTTCAATGATATACTGCATATTACGTTATATTATAGGGTATTTTCAATGATACACTGCATATTACGTTATATTATCACGTATTTTCAATGATTGACTGCATATTACGTAATATTATGAGGTATTTTCAATGATAGAGTGCAAATATTGCATTATATTATAAGGTATTTTCAATGATACACTGCATATTACGTAATATTATAAGGTATTTTCAATGATACACTGCATATTACGTTATATTATAAGGTATTTTCAATGATACTCTGCATATTACGTTATATTATCACGCATTTTCAATGATTGACTGCATATTACGTAATATTATGAGGTATTTTCAATGATAGACTGCAAATATTACATTATATTATAAGGTATTTTCAATGATACACTGCATATTACATTATATTATACTGTATGTTCAATGATACACTGCATATTACGTTATATTATAAGGCATTTTCAATGATACTCTGCATATTACGTTACATTACAAGATATTTTCAATGATACACTGCTTATAACGTTACATTATAAGGTATTTTCAATGATACACTGCATATTACGTTATATTATCACGTATTTTCAATGATTGACTGCATATTACGTTATATTATGAGGTATTTTCAATGATAGACTGCAAATATTGCATTATATTATAAGGTATTTTCAATGATACACTGCATATTACATTATATTATACTGTATGTTCAATGATACACTGCATATTACGTAATATTATAAGGTATTTTCAATGATACACTGCATATTACGTTATATAATAAGGTATTTTCAATGATACTTTGCATATTTCGATATATTATAAGGTATTTTCTATGATACATTGCATATTACGTTATATTATCACGTATTTTTAATGATAGACTGCATACTACTATATATTATAAGGCATTTTCAATGATAGACTGCAAATATTACATTATATTATAAGGTATTTTCAATGATACTCTGCATATTACGTTATATTATGAGGTATTATCAATGATAGACTGCAAATATTACATAACATTATAAGGTATTTTCAATGATACACTGCATATTACATTATATTATAGGGTATTTTCAATGATACACTGCATATTACCTTATATTATAAGGCATTTTCAATGATAGACTGCATATTACGTTATATTATCACGTATTTTCAATGATTGACTGCATATTACGTAATATTATAAGGTATTTTCAATGATAGACTGCAAATATTACATTATATTATAAGGTATTTTCAATGATACACTGCATATTACATTATATTATAGCGTATTTTCAATGATACACTGCATATTACGTTATATTAGAAGGTATTTTCAATGATACACTGCATATTACGTTATATTATAAGGTATTTTCAATGATAGACTGCAAATATTACATTATATTATAAGGTATTTTCAATGATACACTGCATATTACATTATATTATAGGGTATTTTCAATGATACACTGCATATTACGTTATATTATCACGTATTTTCAATAGTTGACTGCATATTACGTAATATTATGAGGTATTTTCAATGATAGACTGCAAATATTGCATTATATTATAAGGTATTTTCAATGATACACTGCATATTACATTATATTATACTGTATGTTCAATGATACACTGCATATTACGTAATATTATAATGTATTTTCAATGATACACTGCTTATTACGTTATATTATAAGGTATTTTCAATGATACTCTGCATATTACGTTATATTATAAGGTATTTTCAATGATACTCTGCATATTACGTTATATTATGAGGTATTATGAATGATAGACTGCAAATATTACATTATATTATAAGGTATTTTCAATGATACACTGCATATTACATTATATTATAGGGTATTTTCAATGATACACTGCATATTACGTTATATTATCACGTATTTTCAATGATTGACTGCATATTACGTAATATTATGAGGTATTTTCAATGATAGACTGCATATCACGTTATATTATAAGGTATTTTCAATGATACACTGCATATTACGTTATATTATAAGGCATTTTCAATGATACACTGCATATTACGTTATATTATAAGGTATTTTCAATGATACTCTGCATATTACGTTATATTATGAGGTATTATCAATGATAGACTGCAAATATTACAGTATATTATAAGGTATTTTCAATGATACACTGCATATTACATTATATTATAGGGTATTTTCAATGATACACTGCATATTACGTTATATTATCACGTATTTTCAATGATTGACTGCATATTACGTAATATTATGAGGTATTTTCAATGATAGACTGCAAATATTACATTATATTATAAGGTATTTTCAATGATACACTGCAAATATTACATTATATTATAAGGTATTTTCAATGATACACTGCATATTACGTCATACTATAAGGTATTTTCAATGATAGACTGCATATCACGTTATATTATAAGGTATTTTCAATGATACACTGCATATTACGTTATATTATAAGGCATTTTCAATGATACACTGCATATTACGTTATATTATAGGGTATTTTCAATGATACACTGCATATTACGTTATATTATCACGTATTTTCAATGATTGACTGCATATTACGTAATATTATGAGGTATTTTCAATGATAGACTGCAAATATTACATTATATTATAAGGTATTTTCAATGATACACTGCAAATATTACATTATATTATAAGGTATTTTCAATGATACACTGCATATTACGTCATACTATAAGGTATTTTCAATGATAGACTGCATATCACGTTATATTATAAGGTATTTTCAATGATACACTGCATATTACGTAATATTATAAGGCATTTTCAATGATACACTGCATATTACGTTATATTATAAGGTATTTTCAATGATATACTGCATATTACGTTATATTATAAGGCATTTTCAATGATACACTGCATATTACGTTATATTATAAGGTATTTTCAATGATTGACTTCAAATATTACATTATATTATAAGGTATTTTCAATGATACACTGCATATTACATTATATTATAGGTATTTTCTATGATACAGTGCATATTACATTATATTATAGGGTATTTTCAATGATACACTGCATATTACGTTATATTATAAGGTATTTTCAATGATACACTGCATATTACGTAATATTATGAGGTATTTTCAATGATAGACTGCAAATATTGCATTATATTATAAGGTATTTTCAATGATACACTGCATATTACATTATATTATACTGTATGTTCAATGATACACTGCATATTACGTAATATTATAAGGTATTTTCAATGATACACTGCATATTACGTTATATAATAAGGTATTTTCAATGATACTTTGCATATTTCGATATATTATAAGGTATTTTCTATGATACATTGCATATTACGTTATATTATCACGTATTTTTAATGATAGACTGCATACTACTATATATTATAAGGCATTTTCAATGATAGACTGCAAATATTACATTATATTATAAGGTATTTTCAATGATACTCTGCATATTACGTTATATTATGAGGTATTATCAATGATAGACTGCAAATATTACATAACATTATAAGGTATTTTCAATGATACACTGCATATTACATTATATTATAGGGTATTTTCAATGATACACTGCATATTACGTTATATTATCACGTATTTTCAATGATTGACTGCATATTACGTAATATTATGAGGTATTTTCAATGATAGACTGCAAATATTGCATTATATTATAAGGTATTTTCAATGATACACTGCATATTACATTATATTATACTGTATGTTCAATGATACACTGCATATTACGTAATATTATAAGGTATTTTCAATGATACACTGCATATTACGTTATATAATAAGGTATTTTCAATGATACTCTGCATATTTCGTTATATTATAAGGTATTTTCTATGATACATTGCATATTACGTTATATTATCACGTATTTTTAATGATAGACTGCATACTACTATATATTATAAGGCATTTTCAATGATAGACTGCAAATATTACATTATATTATAAGGTATTTTCAATGATACTCTGCATATTACGTTATATTATGAGGTATTATCAATGATAGACAGCAAATATTACATTATATTATAATTTATTTTCAATGATACACTGCATATTACATTATATTATAGGGTATTTTCAATGATACACTGCATATTACGTTATATTATCACGTATTTTCAATGATTGACTGCATATTACGTAATATTATGAGGTATTTTCAATGATAGACTGCAAATATTACATTATATTATAAGGTATTTTCAATGATACACTGCAAATATTACATTATATTATAAGGTATTTTCAATGATACACTGCATATTACGTCATACTATAAGGTACTTTCAATGATAGACTGCATATCACGTTATATTATAAGGTATTTTCAATGATACACTGCATATTACGTTATATTATAAGGCATTTTCAATGATACACTGCATATTACGTTATATTATAAGGTATTTTCAATGATATACTGCATATTACGTTATATTATAAGGCATTTTCAATGATAGACTGCATATTACGTTATATTATCACGTATTTTCAATGATTGACTGCATATTACGTAATATTATAAGGTATTTTCAATGATAGACTGCAAATATTACATTATATTATAAGGTATTTTCAATGATACACTGCATATTACGTTATATTATCACGTATTTTTAATGATAGACTGCATATTACTATTTATTATAAGGCATTTTCAATGATATACTGCATATCACGTTATATTATAAGGTATTTTCAATGATACTCTGCATATTACGTTATATTATAAGGTATTTTGAATGATACTCTGCATATTACGTTATATTATAAGGTATTTTCAATGATATACTGCATATTACGTTATATTATAAGGCATTTTCAATGATAGACTGCATATTACGTTATATTATCACGTATTTTCAATGATTGACTGCATATTACGTAATATTAATAGGTATTTTCAATGATAGACGGCAAATATTACATTATATTATAAGGTATTTTCAATGATATACTGCATATTACGTTATATTATAAGGCATTTTCAATGATACACTGCATATTACGTTATATTATAAGGTATTTTCAATGATTGACTTCAAATATTACATTATATTATAAGGTATTTTCAATGATACACTGCATATTACATTATATTATAGGTATTTTCTATGATACAGTGCATATTACATTATATTATAGGGTATTTTCAATGATACACTGCATATTACGTTATATTATCACGTATTTTCAATGATTGACTGCATATTACGTAATATTATAAGGTATTTTCAATGATAGACTGCAAATATTGCATTATATTATAAGGTATTTTCAATGATACACTGCATATTACATTATATTATACTGTATGTTCAATGATACACTGCATATTACGTAATATTATAAGGTATTTTCAATGATACACTGCATATTACGTTATATTATAAGGTATTTTCAATGATACTCTGCATATTACGTTATATTATCACGTATTTTCAATGATTGACTGCATATTACGTAATATTATGAGGTATTTTCAATGATAGACTGCAAATATTACATTATATTATAAGGTATTTTCAATGATACACTGCATATTACATTATATTATACTGTATGTTCAATGATACACTGCATATTACGTTATATTATAAGGCATTTTCAATGATACTCTGCATATTACGTTACATTACAAGATATTTTCAATGATACACTGCTTATAACGTTACATTATAAGGTATTTTCAATGATATACTGCATATCACGTTATATTATGAGGTATTTTCAATGATACTCTGCATATTACGTTATATTATGAGGTATTATCAATGATAGACTGCATATTACATTACATTATAAGGTATTTTCAATGATACACTGCATATTACATTATATTATAGGGTATTTTCAATGATACACTGCATATTACGTTATATTATCACGTATTTTCAATGATTGACTGCATATTACGTAATATTATGAGGTATTTTCAATGATAGACTGCAAATATCTCATTATATTATAAGGTATTTTCAATGATACACTGCATATTACATTATATTATACTGTATGTTCAATGATACACTGCATATTACGTAATATTATAAGGTATTTTCAATGATACACTGCATATTACGTTATATAATAAGGTATTTTCAATGATATACTGCATATTACGTTATATTATAAGGCATTTTCAATGATACACTGCATATTACGTTATATTATAAGGTATTTTGAATGATACTCTGCATATTACGTTATATTATCACGTATTTTCAATGATTGACTGCATATTACGTAATATTATAAGGTATTTTCAATGATAGACTGCAAATATTACATTATATTATAAGGTATTTTCAATGATACACTGCATTTTACATTATATTATACTGTATGTTCAATGATACACTGCATATTACGTAATATTATAAGGTATTTTCAATGATACACTGCATATTACGTTATATAATAAGGTATTTTCAATGATACTCTGCATATTACGTTATATTATAAGGTATTTTCTATGATACATTGCATATTACGTTATATTATCACGTATTTTTAATGATAGACTGCATACTACTATATATTATAAGGCATTTTCAATGATAGACTGCAAATATTACATTATATTATAAGGTATTTTCAATGATACTCTGCATATTACGTTATATTATGAGGTATTATCAATGATAGACTGCAAATATTACATTATATTATAAGGTATTTTCAATGATACACTGCATATTACATTATATTATAGGGTATTTTCAATGATACACTGCATATTACGTTATATTATCACGTATTTTCAATGATTGACTGCATATTACGTAATATTATGAGGTATTTTCAATGATAGACTGCAAATATTACATTATATTATAAGGTATTTTCAATGATACACTGCAAATATTACATTATATTATAAGGTATTTTCAATGATACACTGCATATTACGTCATACTATAAGGTATTTTCAATGATAGACTGCATATCACGTTATATTATAAGGTATTTTCAATGATACACTGCATATTACGTTATATTATTAGGGCATTTTCAATGATACACTGCATATTACGTTATATTATAAGGTATTTTCAATGATACACTGCATATTACGTCATACTATAAGGTATTTTCAATGATAGACTGCATATCACGATATATTATAAGGTATTTTCAATGATACACTGCATATTACGTTATATTATAAGGCATTTTCAATGATAGACTGCATATTACGTTATATTATCACGTATTTTCAATGATTGACTGCATATTACGTAATATTATAAGGTATTTTCAATGATAGACTGCAAATATTACATTATATTATAAGGTATTTTCAATGATACACTGCATATTACGTTATATTATCACGTATTTTTAATGATAGACTGCATATTACTATTTATTATAAGGCATTTTCAATGATATACTGCATATCACGTTATATTATAAGGTATTTTCAATGATACATTGCTTATTACGTTACATTATAAGGTATTTTCAATGATATACTGCATATCACGTTATATTATAAGGTATTTTCAATGATACTCTGCATATTACGTTATATTATAGGGTATTTTGAATGATACTCTGCATATTACGTTATATTATCACGTATTTTCAATGATTGACTGCATATTACGTAATATTATAAGGTATTTTCAATGATAGACTGCAAATATTACATTATATTATAAGGTATTTTCAATGATACACTGCATATTACGTTATATTATAAGGTATTTTGAATGCTACTCTGCATATTACGTTACATTGCAAGATATTTTCAATGGTATACACTGCTTATTACGTTACATTATAAGGTATTTTCAATGATATACTGCATATTACGTTATATTATAAGGCATTTTCAATGATTGTCTGAATATTACGTAATATTATGAGGTATTTTCAATGATACACTGCATATTACATTATATTATAGGGTATTTTCAATGATACTCTGCGTATTACGTTATATTATAAGGTATTTTCTATGATACATTGCATATTACGTTATATTATCACGTATTTTTAATGATAGACTGCATACTACTATATATTATAAGGCATTTTCAATGATAGACTGCAAATATTACATTATATTATAAGGTATTTTCAATGATACTCTGCATATTACGTTATATTATGAGGTATTATCAATGATAGACTGCAAATATTACATTATATTATAAGGTATTTTCAATGATACACTGCATATTACATTATATTATAGGGTATTTTCAATGATACACTGCATATTACGTTATATTATCACGTATTTTCAATGATTGACTGCATATTACGTAATATTATGAGGTATTTTCAATGATAGACTGCAAATATTACATTATATTATAAGGTATTTTCAATGATACACTGGAAATATTACATTATATTATAAGGTATTTTCAATGATACACTGCATATTACGTCATACTATAAGGTATTTTCAATGATACACTGCATATTACGTTATATTATAAGGTATTTTCAATGATACTCTGCATATTACGTTATATTATCACGTATTTTCAATGATTGACTGCATATTACGTAATATTATGAGGTATTTTCAATGATAGACTGCAAATATTACATTATATTATAAGGTATTTTCAATGATACACTGCATATTACATTATATTATACTGTATGTTCAATGATACACTGCATATTACGTTATATTATAAGGCATTTTCAATGATACTCTGCATATTACGTTACATTACAAGATATTTTCAATGATACACTGCTTATAACGTTACATTATAAGGTATTTTCAATGATATACTGCATATCACGTTATATTATAAGGTATTTTCAATGATACTCTGCATATTACGTTATATTATGAGGTATTATCAATGATAGACTGCATATTTCGTTATATTATAAGGTATTTTCTATGATACACTGCATATTACGTTATATTATCACGTATTTTTAATGATAGACTGCATATTACTATTTATTATAAGGCATTTTCAATGATATACTGCATATCACGTTATATTATAAGGTATTTTCAATGATACATTGCTTATTACGTTACATTATAAGGTATTGTCAATGATATACTGCATATCACGTTATATTATAAGGTATTTTCAATGATACTCTGCATATTACGTTATATTATAGGGTATTTTGAATGATACTCTGCATATTACGTTATATTATCACGTATTTTCAATGATTGACTGCATATTACGTAATATTATAAGGTATTTTCAATGATAGACTGCAAATATTACATTATATTATAAGGTATTTTCAATGATACACTGCATATTACGTTATATTATCACGTATTTTTAATGATAGACTGCATATTACTATTTATTATAAGGCATTTTCAATGATATACTGCATATCACGTTATATTATAGGGTATTTTCAATGATACACTGCATATTACGTTATATTATCACGTATTTTCAATGATTGACTGCATATTACGTAATATTATGAGGTATTTTCAATGATAGACTGCAAATATTGCATTATATTATAAGGTATTTTCAATGATACACTGCATATTACATTATATTATACTGTATGTTCAATGATACACTGCATATTACGTAATATTATAAGGTATTTTCAATGATACACTGCATATTACGTTATATAATAAGGTATTTTCAATGATACACTGCATATTACGTCATACTATAAGGTATTTTCAATGATAGACTGCATATCACGTTATATTATAAGGTATTTTCAATGATACACTGCATATTACGTTATATTATTAGGGCATTTTCAATGATACACTGCATATTACGTTATATTATAAGGTATTTTCAATGATACACTGCATATTACGTCATACTATAAGGTATTTTCAATGATAGACTGCATATCACGATATATTATAAGGTATTTTCAATGATACACTGCATATTACGTTATATTATAAGGCATTTTCAATGATAGACTGCATATTACGTTATATTATCACGTATTTTCAATGATTGACTGCATATTACGTAATATTATAAGGTATTTTCAATGATAGACTGCAAATATTACATTATATTATAAGGTATTTTCAATGATACACTGCATATTACGTTATATTATCACGTATTTTTAATGATAGACTGCATATTACTATTTATTATAAGGCATTTTCAATGATATACTGCATATCACGTTATATTATAAGGTATTTTCAATGATACATTGCTTATTACGTTACATTATAAGGTATTTTCAATGATATACTGCATATCACGTTATATTATAAGGTATTTTCAATGATACTCTGCATATTACGTTATATTATAGGGTATTTTGAATGATACTCTGCATATTACGTTATATTATCACGTATTTTCAATGATTGACTGCATATTACGTAATATTATAAGGTATTTTCAATGATAGACTGCAAATATTACATTATATTATAAGGTATTTTCAATGATACACTGCATATTACGTTATATTATAAGGTATTTTGAATGCTACTCTGCATATTACGTTACATTGCAAGATATTTTCAATGGTATACACTGCTTATTACGTTACATTATAAGGTATTTTCAATGATATACTGCATATTACGTTATATTATAAGGCATTTTCAATGATTGTCTGAATATAACGTAATATTATGAGGTATTTTCAATGATAGACTGCAAATATTGCATTATATTATAAGGTATTTTCAATGATACACTGCATATTACATTATATTATAGGGTATTTTCAATGATACTCTGCGTATTACGTTATATTATAAGGTATTTTCTATGATACATTGCATATTACGTTATATTATCACGTATTTTTAATGATAGACTGCATACTACTATATATTATAAGGCATTTTCAATGATAGACTGCAAATATTACATTATATTATAAGGTATTTTCAATGATACTCTGCATATTACGTCATACTATAAGGTATTTTCAATGATACACTGCATATTACGTTATATTATAAGGTATTTTCAATGATACTCTGCATATTACGTTATATTATCACGTATTTTCAATGATTGACTGCACATTACGTAATATTATGAGGTATTTTCAATGATAGACTGCAAATATTACATTATATTATAAGGTATTTTCAATGATACACTGCATATTACATTATATTATACTGTATGTTCAATGATACACTGCATATTACGTTATATTATAAGGCATTTTCAATGATACTCTGCATATTACGTTACATTACAAGATATTTTCAATGATACACTGCTTATAACGTTACATTATAAGGTATTTTCAATGATATACTGCATATCACGTTATATTATAAGGTATTTTCAATGATACTCTGCATATTACGTTATATTATGAGGTATTATCAATGATAGACTGCATATTTCGTTATATTATAAGGTATTTTCTATGATACACTGCATATTACGTTATATTATCACGTATTTTTAATGATAGACTGCATATTACTATTTATTATAAGGCATTTTCAATGATATACTGCATATCACGTTATATTATAAGGTATTTTCAATGATACATTGCTTATTACGTTACATTATAAGGTATTTTCAATGATATACTGCATATCACGTTATATTATAAGGTATTTTCAATGATACTCTGCATATTACGTTATATTATAGGGTATTTTGAATGATACTCTGCATATTACGTTATATTATCACGTATTTTCAATGATTGACTGCATATTACGTAATATTATAAGGTATTTTCAATGATAGACTGCAAATATTACATTATATTATAAGGTATTTTCAATGATACACTGCATATTACGTTATATTATCACGTATTTTTAATGATAGACTGCATATTACTATTTATTATAAGGCATTTTCAATGATATACTGCATATCACGTTATATTATAGGGTATTTTCAATGATACACTGCATATTACGTTATATTATCACGTATTTTCAATGATTGACTGCATATTACGTAATATTATGAGGTATTTTCAATGATAGACTGCAAATATTGCATTATATTATAAGGTATTTTCAATGATACACTGCATATTACATTATATTATACTGTATGTTCAATGATACACTGTATATTACGTAATATTATAAGGTATTTTCAATGATACACTGCATATTACGTTATATAATAAGGTATTTTCAATGATACTCTGCATATTTCGTTATATTATAAGGTATTTTCTATGATACATTGCATATTACGTTATATTATCACGTATTTTTAATGATAGACTGCATACTACTATATATTATAAGGCATTTTCAATGATAGACTGCAAATATTACATTATATTATAAGGTATTTTCAATGATACTCTGCATATTACGTTATATTATGAGGTATTATCAATGATAGACAGCAAATATTACATTATATTATAAGGTATTTTCAATGATACACTGCATATTACATTATATTATAGGGTATTTTCAATGATACACTGCATATTACGTTATATTATCACGTATTTTCAATGATTGACTGCATATTACGTAATATTATGAGGTATTTTCAATGATAGACTGCAAATATTACATTATATTATAAGGTATTTTCAATGATACACTGCAAATATTACATTATATTATAAGGTATTTTCAATGATACACTGCATATTACGTTATATTATCACGTATTTTTAATGATAGACTGCATATTACTATTTATTATAAGGCATTTTCAATGATATACTGCATATCACGTTATATTATAAGGTATTTTCAATGATACTCTGCATATTACGTTATATTATAAGGTATTTTGAATGATACTCTGCATATTACGTTATATTATAAGGTATTTTCAATGATATACTGCATATTACGTTATATTATAAGGCATTTTCAATGATAGACTGCATATTACGTTATATTATCACGTATTTTCAATGATTGACTGCATATTACGTAATATTAATAGGTATTTTCAATGATAGACGGCAAATATTACATTATATTATAAGGTATTTTCAATGATATACTGCATATTACGTTATATTATAAGGCAATTTCAATGATACACTGCATATTACGTTATATTATAAGGTATTTTCAATGATTGACTTCAAATATTACATTATATTATAAGGTATTTTCAATGATACACTGCATATTACATTATATTATAGGTATTTTCTATGATACAGTGCATATTACATTATATTATAGGGTATTTTCAATGATACACTGCATATTACGTTATATTATCACGTATTTTCAATGATTGACTGCATATTACGTAATATTATAAGGTATTTTCAATGATAGACTGCAAATATTGCATTATATTATAAGGTATTTTCAATGATACACTGCATATTACATTATATTATACTGTATGTTCAATGATACACTGCATATTACGTAATATTATAAGGTATTGTCAATGATACACTGCATATTACGTTATATTATAAGGTATTTTCAATGATACACTGCATATTACGTTATATTATCACGTATTTTCAATGATTGACTGCATATTACGTAATATTATGAGGTATTTTCAATGATAGACTGCAAATATTACATTATATTATAAGGTATTTTCAATGATACACTGCATATTACATTATATTATACTGTATGTTCAATGATACACTGCATATTACGTTATATTATAAGGCATTTTCAATGATACTCTGCATATTACGTTACATTACAAGATATTTTCAATGATACACTGCTTATAACGTTACATTATAAGGTATTTTCAATGATATACTGCATATCACGTTATATTATAAGGTATTTTCAATGATACTCTGCATATTACGTTATATTATGAGGTATTATCAATGATAGACTGCATATTACATTACATTATAAGGTATTTTCAATGATACACTGCATATTACATTATATTATAGGGTATTTTCAATGATACACTGCATATTACGTTATATTATCACGTATTTTCAATGATTGACTGCATATTACGTAATATTATGAGGTATTTTCAATGATAGACTGCAAATATCTCATTATATTATAAGGTATTTTCAATGATACACTGCATATTACATTATATTATACTGTATGTTCAATGATACACTGCATATTACGTAATATTATAAGGTATTTTCAATGATACACTGCATATTACGTTATATAATAAGGTATTTTCAATGATTGACTGCATATTACGTTATATTATAAGGCATTTTCAATGATAGACTGCAAATATTACATTATATTATAAGGTATTTTCAATGATACACTGCATATTACATTATATTATAGGGTATTTTCAATGATACACTGCATATTACGTTATATTATAAGGCATTTTCAATGATAGACTGCATATTACGTTATATTATCACGTATTTTCAATGATTGACTGCATATTACGTAATATTATAAGGTATTTTCAATGATAGACTGCAAATATTACATTATATTATAAGGTATTTTCAATGATACACTGCATATTACATTATATTATAGGTATTTTCTATGATACAGTGCATATTACATTATATTATAGGGTATTTTCAATGATACACTGCATATTACGTTATATTATCACGTATTTTCAATGATTGACTGCATATTACGTAATATTATAAGGTATTTTCAATGATAGACTGCAAATATTACATTATATTATAAGGTATTTTCAATGATACACTGCATATTACATTATATTATAGGGTATTTTCAATGATACACTGCATATTACGTTACATTATAAGGTATTTTCAATGATACACTGCATATTACGTTATATTATAAGGTATTTTCAATGATAGACTGCAAATATTACATTATATTATAAGGTATTTTCAATGATACACTGCATATTACATTATATTATAGGGTATTTTCAATGATACACTGCATATTACGTTATATTATAAGGCATTTTCAATGATAGACTGCATATTACGTTATATTATCACGTATTTTCAATGATTGACTGCATATTACGTAATATTATAAGGTATTTTCAATGATAGACTGCAAATATTACATTATATTATAAGGTATTTTCAATGATACACTGCATATTACGTTATATTATCACGTATTTTTAATGATAGACTGCATATTACTATTTATTATAAGGCATTTTCAATGATATACTGCATATCACGTTATATTATAAGGTATTTTCAATGATACTCTGCATATTACGTTATATTATAAGGTATTTTGAATGATACTCTGCATATTACGTTATATTATAAGGTATTTTCAATGATATACTGCATATTACGTTATATTATAAGGCATTTTCAATGATAGACTGCATATTACGTTATATTATCACGTATTTTCAATGATTGACTGCATATTACGTAATATTAATAGGTATTTTCAATGATAGACGGCAAATATTACATTATATTATAAGGTATTTTCAATGATATACTGCATATTACGTTATATTATAAGGCATTTTCAATGATACACTGCATATTACGTTATATTATAAGGTATTTTCAATGATTGACTTCAAATATTACATTATATTATAAGGTATTTTCAATGATACACTGCATATTACATTATATTATAGGTATTTTCTATGATACAGTGCATATTACATTATATTATAGGGTATTTTCAATGATACACTGCATATTACGTTATATTATCACGTATTTTCAATGATTGACTGCATATTACGTAATATTATAAGGTATTTTCAATGATAGACTGCAAATATTGCATTATATTATAAGGTATTTTCAATGATACACTGCATATTACATTATATTATACTGTATGTTCAATGATACACTGCATATTACGTAATATTATAAGGTATTTTCAATGATACACTGCATATTACGTTATATTATAAGGTATTTTCAATGATACTCTGCATATTACGTTATATTATCACGTATTTTCAATGATTGACTGCATATTACGTAATATTATGAGGTATTTTCAATGATAGACTGCAAATATTACATTATATTATAAGGTATTTTCAATGATACACTGCATATTACATTATATTATACTGTATGTTCAATGATACACTGCATATTACGTTATATTATAAGGCATTTTCAATGATACTCTGCATATTACGTTACATTACAAGATATTTTCAATGATACACTGCTTATAACGTTACATTATAAGGTATTTTCAATGATATACTGCATATCACGTTATATTATAAGGTATTTTCAATGATACTCTGCATATTACGTTATATTATGAGGTATTATCAATGATAGACTGCATATTACATTACATTATAAGGTATTTTCAATGATACACTGCATATTACATTATATTATAGGGTATTTTCAATGATACACTGCATATTACGTTATATTATCACGTATTTTCAATGATTGACTGCATATTACGTAATATTATGAGGTATTTTCAATGATAGACTGCAAATATCTCATTATATTATAAGGTATTTTCAATGATACACTGCATATTACATTATATTATACTGTATGTTCAATGATACACTGCATATTACGTAATATTATAAGGTATTTTCAATGATACACTGCATATTACGTTATATAATAAGGTATTTTCAATGATATACTGCATATTACGTTATATTATAAGGCATTTTCAATGATACACTGCATATTACGTTATATTATAAGGTATTTTCAATGATTGACTGCATATTACGTTATATTATCACGTATTTTCAATGATTGACTGCATATTACGTAATATTAATAGGTATTTTCAATGATAGACGGCAAATATTACATTATATTATAAGGTATTTTCAATGATATACTGCATATTACGTTATATTATAAGGCATTTTCAATGATACACTGCATATTACGTTATATTATAAGGTATTTTCAATGATTGACTTCAAATATTACATTATATTATAAGGTATTTTCAATGATACACTGCATATTACATTATATTATAGGTATTTTCTATGATACAGTGCATATTACATTATATTATAGGGTATTTTCAATGATACACTGCATATTACGTTATATTATCACGTATTTTCAATGATTGACTGCATATTACGTAATATTATAAGGTATTTTCAATGATAGACTGCAAATATTGCATTATATTATAAGGTATTTTCAATGATACACTGCATATTACATTATATTATACTGTATGTTCAATGATACACTGCATATTACGTAATATTATAAGGTATTTTCAATGATACACTGCATATTACGTTATATTATAAGGTATTTTCAATGATACTCTGCATATTACGTTATATTATCACGTATTTTCAATGATTGACTGCATATTACGTAATATTATGAGGTATTTTCAATGATAGACTGCAAATATTACATTATATTATAAGGTATTTTCAATGATACACTGCATATTACATTATATTATACTGTATGTTCAATGATACACTGCATATTACGTTATATTATAAGGCATTTTCAATGATACTCTGCATATTACGTTACATTACAAGATATTTTCAATGATACACTGCTTATAACGTTACATTATAAGGTATTTTCAATGATATACTGCATATTACGTTATATTATAAGGTATTTTCAATGATACTCTGCATATTACGTTATATTATGAGGTATTATCAATGATAGACTGCATATTACATTACATTATAAGGTATTTTCAATGATACACTGCATATTACATTATATTATAGGGTATTTTCAATGATACACTGCATATTACGTTATATTATCACGTATTTTCAATGATTGACTGCATATTACGTAATATTATGAGGTATTTTCAATGATAGACTGCAAATATCTCATTATATTATAAGGTATTTTCAATGATACACTGCATATTACATTATATTATACTGTATGTTCAATGATACACTGCATATTACGTAATATTATAAGGTATTTTCAATGATACACTGCATATTACGTTATATTATAAGGCATTTTCAATGATATACTGCATATTACGTTATATTATAAGGCATTTTCAATGATACACTGCATATTACGTTATATTATAAGGTATTTTCAATGATTGACTTCAAATATTACATTATATTATAAGGTATTTTCAATGATACACTGCATATTACATTATATTATAGGTATTTTCTATGATACAGTGCATATTACATTATATTATAGGGTATTTTCAATGATACACTGCATATTACGTTATATTATCACGTATTTTCAATGATTGACTGCATATTACGTAATATTATAAGGTATTTTCAATGATAGACTGCAAATATTACATTATATTATAAGGTATTTTCAATGATACACTGCATATTACATTATATTATAGGGTATTTTCAATGATACACTGCATATTACGTTACATTATAAGGTATTTTCAATGATACACTGCATATTACGTTATATTATAAGGTATTTTCAATGATAGACTGCAAATATTACATTATATTATAAGGTATTTTCAATGATACACTGCATATTACATTATATTATAGGGTATTTTCAATGATACACTGCATATTACGTTATATTATCACGTATTTTCAATGATTGACTGCATATTACGTAATATTATGCAGTATTTTCAATGATAGACTGCAAATATTGCATTATATTATAAGGTATTTTCAATGATACACTGCATATTACATTATATTATACTGTATGTTCAATGATACACTGCATATTACGTAATATTATAAGGTATTTTCAATGATACACTGCATATTACGTTATATTATAAGGTATTTTCAATGATACTCTGCATATTACGTTATATTATCACGTATTTTCAATGATTGACTGCATATTACGTAATATTATGAGGTATTTTCAATGATAGACTGCAAATATTACATTATATTATAAGGTATTTTCAATGATACACTGCATATTACATTATATTATACTGTATTTTCAATGATACACTGCATATTACGTTATATTATAAGGCATTTTCAATGATACTCTGCATATTACGTTACATTACAAGATATTTTCAATGATACACTGCTTATAACGTTACATTATAAGGTATTTTCAATGATATACTGCATATCACGTTATATTATAAGGTATTTTCAATGATACTCTGCATATTACGTTATATTATGAGGTATTATCAATGATAGACTGCATATTACATTACATTATAAGGTATTTTCAATGATACACTGCATATTACATTATATTATAAGGTATTTTCAATGATACACTGCATATTACATTATATTATACTGTATGTTCAATGATACACTGCATATTACGTTATATTATAAGGCATTTTCAATGATACTCTGCATATTACGTTACATTACAAGATATTTTCAATGATACACTGCTTATAACGTTACATTATAAGGTATTTTCAATGATATACTGCATATCACGTTATATTATAAGGTATTTTCAATGATACTCTGCATATTACGTTATATTATGAGGTATTATCAATGATAGACTGCATATTACATTACATTATAAGGTATTTTCAATGATACACTGCATATTACATTATATTATAAGGTATTTTCAATGATACACTGCATATTACGTTATATTATCACGTATTTTCAATGATTGACTGCATATTACGTAATATTATGAGGTATTTTCAATGATAGACTGCAAATATCTCATTATATTATAAGGTATTTTCAATGATACACTGCATATTACATTATATTATACTGTATGTTCAATGATACACTGCATATTACGTAATATTATAAGGTATTTTCAATGATACACTGCATATTACGTTATATTATAAGGTATTTTCAATGATATACTGCATATTACGTTATATTATAAGGCATTTTCAATGATAGACTGCAAATATTACATTATATTATAAGGTATTTTCAATGATACACTGCATATTACATTATATTATACTGTATGTTCAATGATACACTGCATATTACGTAATATTATAAGGTATTTTCAATGATACACTGCATATTACGTTATATAATAAGGTATTTTCAATGATATACTGCATATTACGTTATATTATAAGGCATTTTCAATGATACACTGCATATTACGTTATATTATAAGGTATTTTCAATGATTGACTTCAAATATTACATTATATTATAAGGTATTTTCAATGATACACTGCATATTACATTATATTATAGGTATTTTCTATGATACAGTGCATATTACATTATATTATAGGGTATTTTCAATGATACACTGCATATTACGTTATATTATCACGTATTTTCAATGATTGACTGCATATTACGTAATATTATAAGGTATTTTCAATGATAGACTGCAAATATTACATTATATTATAAGGTATTTTCAATGATACACTGCATATTACATTATATTATAGGGTATTTTCAATGATACACTGCATATTACGTTACATTATAAGGTATTTTCAATGATACACTGCATATTACGTTATATTATAAGGTATTTTCAATGATAGACTGCAAATATTACATTATATTATAAGGTATTTTCAATGATACACTGCATATTACATTATATTATAGGGTATTTTCAATGATACACTGCATATTACGTTATATTATCACGTATTTTCAATGATTGACTGCATATTACGTAATATTATGCAGTATTTTCAATGATAGACTGCAAATATTGCATTATATTATAAGGTATTTTCAATGATACACTGCATATTACATTATATTATACTGTATGTTCAATGATACACTGCATATTACGTAATATTATAAGGTATTTTCAATGATACACTGCATATTACGTTACATTACAAGATATTTTCAATGATACACTGCTTATAACGTTACATTATAAGGTATTTTCAATGATATACTGCATATCACGTTATATTATAAGGTATTTTCAATGATACTCTGCATATTACGTTATATTATGAGGTATTATCAATGATAGACTGCATATTACATTACATTATAAGGTATTTTCAATGATACACTGCATATTACATTATATTATAAGGTATTTTCAATGATACACTGCATATTACATTATATTATACTGTATGTTCAATGATACACTGCATATTACGTAATATTATAAGGTATTTTCAATGATACACTGCATATTACGTTATATAATAAGGTATTTTCAATGATACTCTGCATATTACGTTATATTATAAGGTATTTTCTATGATACATTGCATATTACGTTATATTATCACGTATTTTTAATGATAGACTGCATACTACTGTATATTATAAGGCATTTTCAATGATAGACTGCAAATATTACATTATATTATAAGGTATTTTCAATGATACACTGCATATTACATTATATTATACTGTATGTTCAATGATACACTGCATATTACGTAATATTGTAAGGTATTTTCAATGATACACTGCATATTACGTTATATAATAAGGTATTTTCAATGATACTCTGCATATTACGTTATATTATAAGGTATTTTCTATGATACATTGCATATTACGTTATATTATCACGTATTTTTAATGATAGACTGCATACTACTATATATTATAAGGCATTTTCAATGATAGACTGCAAATATTACATTATATTATAAGGTATTTTCAATGATACTCTGCATATTACGTTATATTATGAGGTATTATCAATGATAGTCTGCAAATATTACATTATATTATAGGGTATTTTCAATGATACACTGCATATTACATTATATTATAGGGCATTTTCAATGATAGACTGCATATTACGTTATATTATCACGTATTTTCAATGATTGACTGCATATTACGTAATATTATGAGGTATTTTCAATGATAGACTGCAAATATTACATTATATTATAAGGTATTTTCAATGATACACTGCATATTACGTTATATTATCACGTATTTTTAATGATAGACTGCATATTACTATTTATTATAAGGCATTTTCAATGATATACTGCATATCACGTTATATTATAAGGTATTTTCAATGATACATTGCTTATTACGTTACATTATAAGGTATTTTCAATGATATACTGCATATCACGTTATATTATAAGGTATTTTCAATGATACTCTGCATATTACGTTATATTATAAGGTATTTTGAATGATACTCTGCATATTACGTTATATTATCACGTATTTTCAATGATTGACTGCATATTACGTAATATTATAAGGTATTTTCAATGATAGACTGCAAATATTACATTATATTATAAGGTATTTTCAATGATACACTGCATATTACATTATATTATACTGTATGTTCAATGATACACTGCATATTACGTAATATTATAAGGTATTTTCAATGATACACTGCATATTACGTTATATAATAAGGTATTTTCAATGATACTCTGCATATTACGTTATATTATAAGGTATTTTCTATGATACATTGCATATTACGTTATATTATCACGTATTTTTAATGATAGACTGCATACTACTATATATTATAAGGCATTTTCAATGATAGACTGCAAATATTACATTATATTATAAGGTATTTTCAATGATACACTGCATATTACGTTATATTATGAGGTATTATCAATGATAGACTGCAAATATTACATTATATTATAAGGTATTTTCAATGATACACTGCATATTACATTATATTATAGGGTATTTTCAATGATACACTGCATATTACGTTATATTATCACGTATTTTCAATGATTGACTGCATATTACGTAATATTATGAGGTATTTTCAATGATAGACTGCAAATATTACATTATATTATAAGGTATTTTCAATGATACACTGCAAATATTACATTATATTATAAGGTATTTTCAATGATACACTGCATATTACGTCATACTATAAGGTATTTTCAATGATAGACTGCATATCACGTTATATTATAAGGTATTTTCAATGATACACTGCATATTACGTTATATTATTAGGGCATTTTCAATGATACACTGCATATTACGTTATATTATAAGGTATTTTCAATGATACACTGCATATTACGTCATACTATAAGGTATTTTCAATGATAGACTGCATATCACGATATATTATAAGGTATTTTCAATGATACACTGCATATTACGTTATATTATAAGGCATTTTCAATGATAGACTGCATATTACGTTATATTATCACGTATTTTCAATGATTGACTGCATATTACGTATTATTATAAGGTATTTTCAATGATAGACTGCAAATATTACATTATATTATAAGGTATTTTCAATGATACACTGCATATTACGTTATATTATCACGTATTTTTAATGATAGACTGCATATTACTATTTATTATAAGGCATTTTCAATGATATACTGCATATCACGTTATATTATAAGGTATTTTCAATGATACATTGCTTATTACGTTACATTATAAGGTATTTTCAATGATATACTGCATATCACGTTATATTATAAGGTATTTTCAATGATACTCTGCATATTACGTTATATTATAGGGTATTTTGAATGATACTCTGCATATTACGTTATATTATCACGTATTTTCAATGATTGACTGCATATTACGTAATATTATAAGGTATTTTCAATGATAGACTGCAAATATTACATTATATTATAAGGTATTTTCAATGATACACTGCATATTACATTATATTATACTGTATGTTCAATGATACACTGCATATTACGTAATATTATAAGGTATTTTCAATGATACACTGCATATTACGTTATATAATAAGGTATTTTCAATGATACTCTGCGTATTACGTTATATTATAAGGTATTTTCTATGATACATTGCATATTACGTTATATTATCACGTATTTTTAATGATAGACTGCATACTACTATATATTATAAGGCATTTTCAATGATAGACTGCAAATATTACATTATATTATAAGGTATTTTCAATGATACTCTGCATATTACGTTATATTATGAGGTATTATCAATGATAGACTGCAAATATTACATTATATTATAAGGTATTTTCAATGATACACTGCATATTACATTATATTATAGGGTATTTTCAATGATACACTGCATATTACGTTATATTATCACGTATTTTCAATGATTGACTGCATATTACGTAATATTATGAGGTATTTTCAATGATAGACTGCAAATATTACATTATATTATAAGGTATTTTCAATGATACACTGCAAATATTACATTATATTATAAGGTATTTTCAATGATACACTGCATATTACGTCATACTATAAGGTATTTTCAATGATAGACTGCATATCACGTTATATTATAAGGTATTTTCAATGATACACTGCATATTACGTTATATTATTAGGGCATTTTCAATGATACACTGCATATTACGTTATATTATAAGGTATTTTCAATGATACACTGCATATTACGTCATACTATAAGGTATTTTCAATGATAGACTGCATATCACGATATATTATAAGGTATTTTCAATGATACACTGCATATTACGTTATATTATAAGGCATTTTCAATGATAGACTGCATATTACGTTATATTATCACGTATTTTCAATGATTGACTGCATATTACGTAATATTATAAGGTATTTTCAATGATAGACTGCAAATATTACATTATATTATAAGGTATTTTCAATGATACACTGCATATTACGTTATATTATCACGTATTTTTAATGATAGACTGCATATTACTATTTATTATAAGGCATTTTCAATGATATACTGCATATCACGTTATATTATAAGGTATTTTCAATGATACATTGCTTATTACGTTACATTATAAGGTATTTTCAATGATATACTGCATATCACGTTATATTATAAGGTATTTTCAATGATACTCTGCATATTACGTTATATTATAGGGTATTTTGAATGATACTCTGCATATTACGTTATATTATCACGTATTTTCAATGATTGACTGCATATTACGTAATATTATAAGGTATTTTCAATGATAGACTGCAAATATTACATTATATTATAAGGTATTTTCAATGATACACTGCATATTACGTTATATTATAAGGTATTTTGAATGCTACTCTGCATATTACGTTACATTGCAAGATATTTTCAATGGTATACACTGCTTATTACGTTACATTATAAGGTATTTTCAATGATATACTGCATATTACGTTATATTATAAGGCATTTTCAATGATTGTCTGAATATAACGTAATATTATGAGGTATTTTCAATGATAGACTGCAAATATTGCATTATATTATAAGGTATTTTCAATGATACACTGCATATTACATTATATTATAGGGTATTTTCAATGATACTCTGCGTATTACGTTATATTATAAGGTATTTTCTATGATACATTGCATATTACGTTATATTATCACGTATTTTTAATGATAGACTGCATACTACTATATATTATAAGGCATTTTCAATGATAGACTGCAAATATTACATTATATTATAGGGTATTTTCAATGATACTCTGCATATTACGTTATATTATGAGGTATTATCAATGATAGACTGCAAATATTACATTATATTATAAGGTATTTTCAATGATACACTGCATATTACATTATATTATAGGGTATTTTCAATGATACACTGCATATTACGTTATATTATCACGTATTTTCAATGATTGACTGCATATTACGTAATATTATGAGGTATTTTCAATGATAGACTGCAAATATTACATTATATTATAAGGTATTTTCAATGATACACTGGAAATATTACATTATATTATAAGGTATTTTCAATGATACACTGCATATTACGTCATACTATAAGGTATTTTCAATGATACACTGCATATTACGTTATATTATAAGGTATTTTCAATGATACTCTGCATATTACGTTATATTATCACGTATTTTCAATGATTGACTGCACATTACGTAATATTATGAGGTATTTTCAATGATAGACTGCAAATATTACATTATATTATAAGGTATTTTCAATGATACACTGCATATTACATTATATTATACTGTATGTTCAATGATACACTGCATATTACGTTATATTATAAGGCATTTTCAATGATACTCTGCATATTACGTTACATTACAAGATATTTTCAATGATACACTGCTTATAACGTTACATTATAAGGTATTTTCAATGATATACTGCATATCACGTTATATTATAAGGTATTTTCAATGATACTCTGCATATTACGTTATATTATGAGGTATTATCAATGATAGACTGCATATTACGTTATATTATAAGGTATTTTCAATGATACACTGCATATTACGTTATATTATCACGTATTTTTAATGATAGACTGCATATTACTATTTATTATAAGGCATTTTCAATGATATACTGCATATCACGTTATATTATAAGGTATTTTCAATGATACATTGCTTATTACGTTACATTATAAGGTATTTTCAATGATATACTGCATATCACGTTATATTATAAGGTATTTTCAATGATACTCTGCATATTACGTTATATTATAGGGTATTTTCAATGATACTCTGCATATTACGTTATATTATCACGTATTTTCAATGATTGACTGCATATTACGTAATATTATAAGGTATTTTCAATGATAGACTGCAAATATTACATTATATTATAAGGTATTTTCAATGATACACTGCATATTACGTTATATTATCACGTATTTTTAATGATAGACTGCATATTACTATTTATTATAAGGCATTTTCAATGATATACTGCATATCACGTTATATTATAAGGTATTTTCAATGATACACTGCATATTACGTTATATTATCACGTATTTTCAATGATTGACTGCATATTACGTAATATTATGAGGTATTTTCAATGATAGACTGCAAATATTGCATTATATTATAAGGTATTTTCAATGATATACTGCATATTACGTTATATTATACTGTATGTTCAATGATATACTGCATATTACGTTATATTATAAGGTATTTTCAATGATACACTGCATATTACGTTATATAATAAGGTATTTTCAATGATACTCTGCATATTTCGTTATATTATAAGGTATTTTCTATGATACATTGCATATTACGTTATATTATCACGTATTTTTAATGATAGACTGCATACTACTATATATTATAAGGCATTTTCAATGATAGACTGCATATTACGTTATATTATAAGGTATTTTCAATGATACTCTGCATATTACGTTATATTATGAGGTATTATCAATGATAGACAGCAAATATTACATTATATTATAAGGTATTTTCAATGATACACTGCATATTACATTATATTATAGGGTATTTTCAATGATACACTGCATATTACGTTATATTATCACGTATTTTCAATGATTGACTGCATATTACGTAATATTATGAGGTATTTTCAATGATAGACTGCAAATATTACATTATATTATAAGGTATTTTCAATGATACACTGCAAATATTACATTATATTATAAGGTATTTTCAATGATACACTGCATATTACGTTATATTATCACGTATTTTTAATGATAGACTGCATATTACTATTTATTATAAGGCATTTTCAATGATATACTGCATATCACGTTATATTATAAGGTATTTTCAATGATACTCTGCATATTACGTTATATTATAAGGTATTTTGAATGATACTCTGCATATTACGTTATATTATAAGGTATTTTCAATGATATACTGCATATTACGTTATATTATAAGGCATTTTCAATGATAGACTGCATATTACGTTATATTATCACGTATTTTCAATGATTGACTGCATATAACGTAATATTAATAGGTATTTTCAATGATAGACGGCAAATATTACATTATATTATAAGGTATTTTCAATGATATACTGCATATTACGTTATATTATAAGGCATTTTCAATGATACACTGCATATTACGTTATATTATAAGGTATTTTCAATGATTGACTTCAAATATTACATTATATTATAAGGTATTTTCAATGATACACTGCATATTACATTATATTATAGGTATTTTCTATGATACAGTGCATATTACATTATATTATAGGGTATTTTCAATGATACACTGCATATTACGTTATATTATCACGTATTTTCAATGATTGACTGCATATTACGTAATATTATAAGGTATTTTCAATGATAGACTGCAAATATTGCATTATATTATAAGGTATTTTCAATGATACACTGCATATTACATTATATTATACTGTATGTTCAATGATACACTGCATATTACGTAATATTATAAGGTATTTTCAATGATACACTGCATATTACGTTATATTATAAGGTATTTTCAATGATACTCTGCATATTACGTTATATTATCACGTATTTTCAATGATTGACTGCATATTACGTAATATTATGAGGTATTTTCAATGATAGACTGCAAATATTACATTATATTATAAGGTATTTTCAATGATACACTGCATATTACATTATATTATACTGTATGTTCAATGATACACTGCATATTACGTTATATTATAAGGCATTTTCAATGATACTCTGCATATTACGTTACATTACAAGATATTTTCAATGATACACTGCTTATAACGTTACATTATAAGGTATTTTCAATGATATACTGCATATCACGTTATATTATAAGGTATTTTCAATGATACTCTGCATATTACGTTATATTATGAGGTATTATCAATGATAGACTGCATATTACATTACATTATAAGGTATTTTCAATGATACACTGCATATTACATTATATTATAGGGTATTTTCAATGATACACTGCATATTACGTTATATTATCACGTATTTTCAATGATTGACTGCATATTACGTAATATTATGAGGTATTTTCAATGATAGACTGCAAATATCTCATTATATTATAAGGTATTTTCAATGATACACTGCATATTACATTATATTATACTGTATGTTCAATGATACACTGCATATTACGTAATATTATAAGGTATTTTCAATGATACACTGCATATTACGTTATATTATAAGGTATTTTCAATGATATACTGCATATTACGTTATATTATAAGGCATTTTCAATGATAGACTGCAAATATTACATTATATTATAAGGTATTTTCAATGATACACTGCATATTACATTATATTATAGGGTATTTTCAATGATACACTGCATATTACGTTATATTATAAGGCATTTTCAATGATAGACTGCATATTACGTTATATTATCACGTATTTTCAATGATTGACTGCATATTACGTAATATTATAAGGTATTTTCAATGATAGACTGCAAATATTACATTATATTATAAGGTATTTTCAATGATACACTGCATATTACATTATATTATAGGTATTTTCTATGATACAGTGCATATTACATTATATTATAGGGTATTTTCAATGATACACTGCATATTACGTTATATTATCACGTATTTTCAATGATTGACTGCATATTACGTAATATTATAAGGTATTTTCAATGATAGACTGCAAATATTACATTATATTATAAGGTATTTTCAATGATACACTGCATATTACATTATATTATAGGGTATTTTCAATGATACACTGCATATTACGTTACATTATAAGGTATTTTCAATGATACACTGCATATTACGTTATATTATAAGGTATTTTCAATGATAGACTGCAAATATTACATTATATTATAAGGTATTTTCAATGATACACTGCATATTACATTATATTATAGGGTATTTTCAATGATACACTGCATATTACGTTATATTATAAGGCATTTTCAATGATAGACTGCATATTACGTTATATTATCACGTATTTTCAATGATTGACTGCATATTACGTAATATTATAAGGTATTTTCAATGATAGACTGCAAATATTACATTATATTATAAGGTATTTTCAATGATACACTGCATATTACGTTATATTATCACGTATTTTTAATGATAGACTGCATATTACTATTTATTATAAGGCATTTTCAATGATATACTGCATATCACGTTATATTATAAGGTATTTTCAATGATACTCTGCATATTACGTTATATTATAAGGTATTTTGAATGATACTCTGCATATTACGTTATATTATAAGGTATTTTCAATGATATACTGCATATTACGTTATATTATAAGGCATTTTCAATGATAGACTGCATATTACGTTATATTATCACGTATTTTCAATGATTGACTGCATATTACGTAATATTAATAGGTATTTTCAATGATAGACGGCAAATATTACATTATATTATAAGGTATTTTCAATGATATACTGCATATTACGTTATATTATAAGGCATTTTCAATGATACACTGCATATTACGTTATATTATAAGGTATTTTCAATGATTGACTTCAAATATTACATTATATTATAAGGTATTTTCAATGATACACTGCATATTACATTATATTATAGGTATTTTCTATGATACAGTGCATATTACATTATATTATAGGGTATTTTCAATGATACACTGCATATTACGTTATATTATCACGTATTTTCAATGATTGACTGCATATTACGTAATATTATAAGGTATTTTCAATGATAGACTGCAAATATTGCATTATATTATAAGGTATTTTCAATGATACACTGCATATTACATTATATTATACTGTATGTTCAATGATACACTGCATATTACGTAATATTATAAGGTATTTTCAATGATACACTGCATATTACGTTATATTATAAGGTATTTTCAATGATACTCTGCATATTACGTTATATTATCACGTATTTTCAATGATTGACTGCATATTACGTAATATTATGAGGTATTTTCAATGATAGACTGCAAATATTACATTATATTATAAGGTATTTTCAATGATACACTGCATATTACATTATATTATACTGTATGTTCAATGATACACTGCATATTACGTTATATTATAAGGCATTTTCAATGATACTCTGCATATTACGTTACATTACAAGATATTTTCAATGATACACTGCTTATAACGTTACATTATAAGGTATTTTCAATGATATACTGCATATCACGTTATATTATAAGGTATTTTCAATGATACTCTGCATATTACGTTATATTATGAGGTATTATCAATGATAGACTGCATATTACATTACATTATAAGGTATTTTCAATGATACACTGCATATTACATTATATTATAGGGTATTTTCAATGATACACTGCATATTACGTTATATTATCACGTATTTTCAATGATTGACTGCATATTACGTAATATTATGAGGTATTTTCAATGATAGACTGCAAATATCTCATTATATTATAAGGTATTTTCAATGATACACTGCATATTACATTATATTATACTGTATGTTCAATGATACACTGCATATTACGTAATATTATAAGGTATTTTCAATGATACACTGCATATTACGTTATATAATAAGGTATTTTCAATGATACACTGCATATTACGTTATATTATAAGGCATTTTCAATGATACACTGCATATTACGTTATATTATAAGGTATTTTCAATGATTGACTGCATATTACGTTATATTATCACGTATTTTCAATGATTGACTGCATATTACGTAATATTAATAGGTATTTTCAATGATAGACGGCAAATATTACATTATATTATAAGGTATTTTCAATGATACACTGCATATTACGTTATATTATAAGGTATTTTCAATGATACACTGCATATTACGTTATATTATAAGGTATTTTCAATGATTGACTTCAAATATTACATTATATTATAAGGTATTTTCAATGATACACTGCATATTACATTATATTATAGGTATTTTCTATGATACAGTGCATATTACATTATATTATAGGGTATTTTCAATGATACACTGCATATTACGTTATATTATCACGTATTTTCAATGATTGACTGCATATTACGTAATATTATAAGGTATTTTCAATGATAGACTGCAAATATTGCATTATATTATAAGGTATTTTCAATGATACACTGCATATTACATTATATTATACTGTATGTTCAATGATACACTGCATATTACGTAATATTATAAGGTATTTTCAATGATACACTGCATATTACGTTATATTATAAGGTATTTTCAATGATACTCTGCATATTACGTTATATTATAAGGTATTTTCAATGATTGACTGCATATTACGTAATATTATGAGGTATTTTCAATGATAGACTGCAAATATTACATTATATTATAAGGTATTTTCAATGATACACTGCATATTACATTATATTATACTGTATGTTCAATGATACACTGCATATTACGTTATATTATAAGGCATTTTCAATGATACTCTGCATATTACGTTACATTACAAGATATTTTCAATGATACACTGCTTATAACGTTACATTATAAGGTATTTTCAATGATATACTGCATATCACGTTATATTATAAGGTATTTTCAATGATACTCTGCATATTACGTTATATTATGAGGTATTATCAATGATAGACTGCATATTACATTACATTATAAGGTATTTTCAATGATACACTGCATATTACATTATATTATAGGGTATTTTCAATGATACACTGCATATTACGTTATATTATCACGTATTTTCAATGATTGACTGCATATTACGTAATATTATGAGGTATTTTCAATGATAGACTGCAAATATCTCATTATATTATAAGGTATTTTCAATGATACACTGCATATTACATTATATTATACTGTATGTTCAATGATACACTGCATATTACGTAATATTATAAGGTATTTTCAATGATACACTGCATATTACGTTATATAATAAGGTATTTTCAATGATATACTGCATATTACGTTATATTATAAGGCATTTTCAATGATACACTGCATATTACGTTATATTATAAGGTATTTTCAATGATTGACTTCAAATATTACATTATATTATAAGGTATTTTCAATGATACACTGCATATTACATTATATTATAGGTATTTTCAATGATACAGTGCATATTACATTATATTATAGGGTATTTTCAATGATACACTGCATATTACGTTATATTATCACGTATTTTCAATGATTGACTGCATATTACGTAATATTATAAGGTATTTTTCATGATAGACTGCAAATATTACATTATATTATAAGGTATTTTCAATGATACACTGCATATTACATTATATTATAGGGTATTTTCAATGATACACTGCATATTACGTTATATTATAAGGTATTTTGAATGATACACTGCATATTACGTTATATTATAAGGTATTTTCAATGATAGACTGCAAATATTACATTATATTATAAGGTATTTTCAATGATACACTGCATATTACATTATATTATAGGGTATTTTCAATGATACACTGCATATTACGTTATATTATCACGTATTTTCAATGATTGACTGCATATTACGTAATATTATGCAGTATTTTCAATGATAGACTGCAAATATTGCATTATATTATAAGGTATTTTCAATGATACACTGCATATTACATTATATTATACTGTATGTTCAATGATACACTGCATATTACGTAATATTATAATGTATTTTCAATGATACACTGCATATTACGTTATATTATAAGGTATTTTCAATGATACTCTGCATATTACGTTATATTATCACGTATTTTCAATGATTGACTGCATATTACGTAATATTATGAGGTATTTTCAATGATAGACTGCAAATATTACATTATATTATAAGGTATTTTCAATGATACACTGCATATTACATTATATTATACTGTATGTTCAATGATACACTGCATATTACGTTATATTATAAGGCATTTTCAATGATACTCTGCATATTACGTTACATTACAAGATATTTTCAATGATACACTGCTTATAACGTTACATTATAAGGTATTTTCAATGATATACTGCATATCACGTTATATTATAAGGTATTTTCAATGATACTCTGCATATTACGTTATATTATGAGGTATTATCAATGATAGACTGCATATTACATTACATTATAAGGTATTTTCAATGATACACTGCATATTACGTTATATTATAAGGTATTTTCAATGATACACTGCATATTACATTATATTATACTGTATGTTCAATGATACACTGCATATTACGTTATATTATAAGGTATTTTCAATGATACTCTGCATATTACGTTACATTACAAGATATTTTCAATGATACACTGCTTATAACGTTACATTATAAGGTATTTTCAATGATATACTGCATATCACGTTATATTATAAGGTATTTTCAATGATACTCTGCATATTACGTTATATTATGAGGTATTATCAATGATAGACTGCATATTACATTACATTATAAGGTATTTTCAATGATACACTGCATATTACATTATATTATAGGGTATTTTCAATGATACACTGCATATTACGTTATATTATCACGTATTTTCAATGATTGACTGCATATTACGTAATATTATGAGGTATTTTCAATGATAGACTGCAAATATCTCATTATATTATAAGGTATTTTCAATGATACACTGCATATTACATTATATTATACTGTATGTTCAATGATACACTGCATATTACGTAATATTATAAGGTATTTTCAATGATACACTGCATATTACGTTATATAATAAGGTATTTTCAATGATATACTGCATATTACGTTATATTATAAGGCATTTTCAATGATAGACTGCAAATATTACATTATATTATAAGGTATTTTCAATGATACACTGCATATTACATTATATTATACTGTATGTTCAATGATACACTGCATATTACGTAATATTATAAGGTATTTTCAATGATACACTGCATATTACGTTATATAATAAGGTATTTTCAATGATATACTGCATATTACGTTATATTATAAGGCATTTTCAATGATACACTGCATATTACGTTATATTATAAGGTATTTTCAATGATTGACTTCAAATATTAAATTATATTATAAGGTATTTTCAATGATACACTGCATATTACATTATATTATACTGTATGTTCAATGATACACTGCATATTACGTAATATTATAAGGTATTTTCAATGATACACTGCATATTACGTTATATTATAAGGTATTTTCAATGATACTCTGCATATTACGTTATATTATCACGTATTTTCAATGATTGACTGCATATTACGTAATATTATGAGGTATTTTCAATGATAGACTGCAAATATTACATTATATTATAAGGTATTTTCAATGATACACTGCATATTACATTATATTATACTGTATGTTCAATGATACACTGCATATTACGTTATATTATAAGGCATTTTCAATGATACTCTGCATATTACGTTACATTACAAGATATTTTCAATGATATACTGCATATCACGTTACATTATAAGGTATTTTCAATGATACTCTGCATATTACGTTATATTATGAGGTATTATCAATGATAGACTGCATATTACATTACATTATAAGGTATTTTCAATGATACACTGCATATTACATTATATTATAGGGTATTTTCAATGATACACTGCATATTACGTTATATTATCACGTATTTTCAATGATTGACTGCATATTACGTAATATTATGAGGTATTTTCAATGATAGACTGCAAATATCTCATTATATTATAAGGTATTTTCAATGATACACTGCATATTACATTATATTATACTGTATGTTCAATGATACACTGCATATTACGTAATATTATAAGGTATTTTCAATGATACACTGCATATTACGTTATATTATAAGGTATTTTCAATGATATACTGCATATTACGTTATATTATAAGGCATTTTCAATGATACACTGCATATTACGTTATATTATAAGGTATTTTCAATGATTGACTTCAAATATTACATTATATTATAAGGTATTTTCAATGATACACTGCATATTACATTATATTATAGGTATTTTCTATGATACACTGCATATTACATTATATTATAGGGTATTTTCAATGATACACTGCATATTACGTTATATTATCACGTATTTTCAATGATTGACTGCATATTACGTAATATTATAAGGTATTTTCAATGATAGACTGCAAATATTACATTATATTATAAGGTATTTTCAATGATACACTGCATATTACATTATATTATAGGGTATTTTCAATGATACACTGCATATTACGTTACATTATAAGGTATTTTCAATGATACACTGCATATTACGTTATATTATAAGGTATTTTCAATGATAGACTGCAAATATTACATTATATTATAAGGTATTTTCAATGATACACTGCATATTACATTATATTATAGGGTATTTTCAATGATACACTGCATATTACGTTATATTATCACGTATTTTCAATGATTGACTGCATATTACGTAATATTATGCAGTATTTTCAATGATAGACTGCAAATATTGCATTATATTATAAGGTATTTTCAATGATACACTGCATATTACATTATATTATACTGTATGTTCAATGATACACTGCATATTACGTAATATTATAAGGTATTTTCAATGATACACTGCATATTACGTTATATTATAAGGTATTTTCAATGATACTCTGCATATTACGTTATATTATCACGTATTTTCAATGATTGACTGCATATTACGTAATATTATGAGGTATTTTCAATGATAGACTGCAAATATTACATTATATTATAAGGTATTTTCAATGATACACTGCATATTACATTATATTATACTGTATGTTCAATGATACACTGCATATTACGTTATATTATAAGGCATTTTCAATGATACTCTGCATATTACGTTACATTACAAGATATTTTCAATGATACACTGCTTATAACGTTACATTATAAGGTATTTTCAATGATATACTGCATATCACGTTATATTATAAGGTATTTTCAATGATACTCTGCATATTACGTTATATTATGAGGTATTATCAATGATAGACTGCATATTACATTACATTATAAGGTATTTTCAATGATACACTGCATATTACGTTATATTATAAGGTATTTTCAATGATACACTGCATATTACATTATATTATACTGTATGTTCAATGATACACTGCATATTACGTTATATTATAAGGCATTTTCAATGATACTCTGCATATTACGTTACATTACAAGATATTTTCAATGATACACTGCTTATAACGTTACATTATAAGGTATTTTCAATGATATACTGCATATCACGTTATATTATAAGGTATTTTCAATGATACTCTGCATATTACGTTATATTATGAGGTATTATCAATGATAGACTGCATATTACATTACATTATAAGGTATTTTCAATGATACACTGCATATTACATTATATTATAGGGTATTTTCAATGATACACTGCATATTACGTTATATTATCACGTATTTTCAATGATTGACTGCATATTACGTAATATTATGAGGTATTTTCAATGATAGACTGCAAATATCTCATTATATTATAAGGTATTTTCAATGATACACTGCATATTACATTATATTATACTGTATGTTCAATGATACACTGCATATTACGTAATATTATAAGGTATTTTCAATGATACACTGCATATTACGTTATATAATAAGGTATTTTCAATGATATACTGCATATTACGTTATATTATAAGGCATTTTCAATGATAGACTGCAAATATTACATTATATTATAAGGTATTTTCAATGATACACTGCATATTACATTATATTATACTGTATGTTCAATGATACACTGCATATTACGTAATATTATAGGGTATTTTCAATGATACACTGCATATTACGTTATATTATCACGTATTTTCAATGATTGACTGCATATTACGTAATATTATAAGGTATTTTCAATGATAGACTGCAAATATTACATTATATTATAAGGTATTTTCAATGATACACTGCATATTACATTATATTATAGGGTATTTTCAATGTTACACTGCATATTACGTTACATTATAAGGTATTTTCAATGATACACTGCATATTACGTTATATTATAAGGTATTTTCAATGATAGACTGCAAATATTACATTATATTATAAGGTATTTTCAATGATACACTGCATATTACATTATATTATAGGGTATTTTCAATGATACACTGCATATTACGTTATATTATCACGTATTTTCAATGATTGACTGCATATTACGTAATATTATGCAGTATTTTCAATGATAGACTGCAAATATTGCATTATATTATAAGGTATTTTCAATGATACACTGCATATTACATTATATTATACTGTATGTTCAATGATACACTGCATATTACGTAATATTATAAGGTATTTTCAATGATACACTGCATATTACGTTATATTATAAGGTATTTTCAATGATACTCTGCATATTACGTTATATTATCACGTATTTTCAATGATTGACTGCATATTACGTAATATTATGAGGTATTTTCAATGATAGACTGCAAATATTACATTATATTATAAGGTATTTTCAATGATACACTGCATATTACATTATATTATACTGTATGTTCAATGATACACTGCATATTACGTTATATTATAAGGCATTTTCAATGATACTCTGCATATTACGTTACATTACAAGATATTTTCAATGATACACTGCTTATAACGTTACATTATAAGGTATTTTCAATGATATACTGCATATCACGTTATATTATAAGGTATTTTCAATGATACTCTGCATATTACGTTATATTATGAGGTATTATCAATGATAGACTGCATATTACATTACATTATAAGGTATTTTCAATGATACACTGCATATTACATTATATTATAAGGTATTTTCAATGATACACTGCATATTACATTATATTATACTGTATGTTCAATGATACACTGCATATTACGTAATATTATAAGGTATTTTCAATGATACACTGCATATTACGTTATATAATAAGGTATTTTCAATGATACTCTGCATATTACGTTATATTATAAGGTATTTTCTATGATACATTGCATATTACGTTATATTATCACGTATTTTTAATGATAGACTGCATACTACTGTATATTATAAGGCATTTTCAATGATAGACTGCAAATATTACATTATATTATAAGGTATTTTCAATGATACACTGCATATTACATTATATTATACTGTATGTTCAATGATACACTGCATATTACGTAATATTGTAAGGTATTTTCAATGATACACTGCATATTACGTTATATTATAAGGTATTTTCAATGATACTCTGCATATTACGTTATATTATAAGGTATTTTCTATGATACATTGCATATTACGTTATATTATCACGTATTTTTAATGATAGACTGCATACTACTATATATTATAAGGCATTTTCAATGATAGACTGCAAATATTACATTATATTATAAGGTATTTTCAATGATACTCTGCATATTACGTTATATTATAAGGTATTTTCAATGATAGTCTGCAAATATTACATTATATTATAGGGTATTTTCAATGATACACTGCATATTACATTATATTATAGGGCATTTTCAATGATAGACTGCATATTACGTTATATTATCACGTATTTTCAATGATTGACTGCATATTACGTAATATTATGAGGTATTTTCAATGATAGACTGCAAATATTACATTATATTATAAGGTATTTTCAATGATACACTGCATATTACGTTATATTATCACGTATTTTTAATGATAGACTGCATATTACTATTTATTATAAGGCATTTTCAATGATATACTGCATATCACGTTATATTATAAGGTATTTTCAATGATACACTGCTTATTACGTTACATTATAAGGTATTTTCAATGATATACTGCATATCACGTTATATTATAAGGTATTTTCAATGATACTCTGCATATTACGTTATATTATAAGGTATTTTGAATGATACTCTGCATATTACGTTATATTATCACGTATTTTCAATGATTGACTGCATATTACGTAATATTATAAGGTATTTTCAATGATAGACTGCAAATATAACATTATATTATAAGGCATTTTCAATGATACACTGCATATTACATTATATTATACTGTATGTTCAATGATACACTGCATATTACGTAATATTATAAGGTATTTTCAATGATACACTGCATATTACGTTATATAATAAGGTATTTTCAATGATACTCTGCGTATTACGTTATATTATAAGGTATTTTCTATGATACATTGCATATTACGTTATATTATCACGTATTTTTAATGATAGACTGCATACTACTATATATTATAAGGCATTTTCAATGATAGACTGCAAATATTACATTATATTATAAGGTATTTTCAATGATACTCTGCATATTACGTTATATTATGAGGTATTATCAATGATAGACTGCAAATATTACATTATATTATAAGGTATTTTCAATGATACACTGCATATTACATTATATTATAGGGTATTTTCAATGATACACTGCATATTACGTTATATTATCACGTATTTTCAATGATTGACTGCATATTACGTAATATTATGAGGTATTTTCAATGATAGACTGCAAATATTACATTATATTATAAGGTATTTTCAATGATACACTGCAAATATTACATTATATTATAAGGTATTTTCAATGATACACTGCATATTACGTCATACTATAAGGTATTTTCAATGATAGACTGCATATCACGTTATATTATAAGGTATTTTCAATGATACACTGCATATTACGTTATATTATTAGGGCATTTTCAATGATACACTGCATATTACGTTATATTATAAGGTATTTTCAATGATACACTGCATATTACGTCATACTATAAGGTATTTTCAATGATAGACTGCATATCACGATATATTATAAGGTATTTTCAATGATACACTGCATATTACGTTATATTATAAGGCATTTTCAATGATAGACTGCATATTACGTTATATTATCACGTATTTTCAATGATTGACTGCATATTACGTATTATTATAAGGTATTTTCAATGATAGACTGCAAATATTACGTTACATTATAAGGTATTTTCAATGATACACTGCATATTACGTTATATTATCACGTATTTTTAATGATAGACTGCATATTACTATTTATTATAAGGCATTTTCAATGATATACTGCATATCACGTTATATTATAAGGTATTTTCAATGATACATTGCTTATTACGTTACATTATAAGGTATTTTCAATGATATACTGCATATCACGTTATATTATAAGGTATTTTCAATGATACTCTGCATATTACGTTATATTATAGGGTATTTTGAATGATACTCTGCATATTACGTTATATTATCACGTATTTTCAATGATTGACTGCATATTACGTAATATTATAAGGTATTTTCAATGATAGACTGCAAATATTACATTATATTATAAGGTATTTTCAATGATACACTGCATATTACATTATATTATACTGTATGTTCAATGATACACTGCATATTACGTAATATTATAAGGTATTTTCAATGATACACTGCATATTACGTTATATAATAAGGTATTTTCAATGATACTCTGCATATTACGTTATATTATAAGGTATTTTCTATGATACATTGCATATTACGTTATATTATCACGTATTTTTAATGATAGACTGCATACTACTATATATTATAAGGCATTTTCAATGATAGACTGCATATTACATTATATTATAAGGTATTTTCAATGATACTCTGCATATTACGTTATATTATGAGGTATTATCAATGATAGACTGCAAATATTACATTATATTATAAGGTATTTTCAATGATACACTGCATATTACATTATATTATAGGGTATTTTCAATGATACACTGCATATTACGTTATATTATCACGTATTTTCAATGATTGACTGCATATTACGTAATATTATGAGGTATTTTCAATGATAGACTGCAAATATTACATTATATTATAAGGTATTTTCAATGATACACTGCAAATATTACATTATATTATAAGGTATTTTCAATGATACACTGCATATTACGTCATACTATAAGGTATTTTCAATGATAGACTGCATATCACGTTATATTATAAGGTATTTTCAATGATACACTGCATATTACGTTATATTATTAGGGCATTTTCAATGATACACTGCATATTACGTTATATTATAAGGTATTTTCAATGATACACTGCATATTACGTCATACTATAAGGTATTTTCAATGATAGACTGCATATCACGATATATTATAAGGTATTTTCAATGATACACTGCATATTACGTTATATTATAAGGCATTTTCAATGATACACTGCATATTACGTTATATTATCACGTATTTTCAATGATTGACTGCATATTACGTATTATTATAAGGTATTTTCAATGATAGACTGCAAATATTACATTATATTATAAGGTATTTTCAATGATACACTGCATATTACGTTATATTATCACGTATTTTTAATGATAGACTGCATATTACTATTTATTATAAGGCATTTTCAATGATATACTGCATATCACGTTATATTATAAGGTATTTTCAATGATACATTGCTTATTACGTTACATTATAAGGTATTTTCAATGATATACTGCATATCACGTTATATTATAAGGTATTTTCAATGATACTCTGCATATTACGTTATATTATAGGGTATTTTGAATGATACTCTGCATATTACGTTATATTATCACGTATTTTCAATGATTGACTGCATATTACGTAATATTATAAGGTATTTTCAATGATAGACTGCAAATATTACATTATATTATAAGGTATTTTCAATGATACACTGCATATTACGTTATATTATAAGGTATTTTGAATGCTACTCTGCATATTACGTTACATTACAAGATATTTTCAATGGTATACACTGCTTATTACGTTACATTATAAGGTATTTTCAATGATATACTGCATATTACGTTATATTATAAGGCATTTTCAATGATTGTCTGCATATTACGTAATATTATGAGGTATTTTCAATGATAGACTGCAAATATTGCATTATATTATAAGGTATTTTCAATGATACACTGCATATTACATTATATTATAGGGTATTTTCAATGATACTCTGCGTATTACGTTATATTATAAGGTATTTTCTATGATACATTGCATATTACGTTATATTATCACGTATTTTTAATGATAGACTGCATACTACTATATATTATAAGGCATTTTCAATGATAGACTGCAAATATTACATTATATTATAAGGTATTTTCAATGATACTCTGCATATTACGTAATATTATGAGGTATTTTCAATGATAGACTGCAAATATTACATTATATTATAAGGTATTTTCAATGATACACTGCATATTACATTATATTATAGGGTATTTTCAATGATACACTGCATATTACGTTATATTATCACGTATTTTCAATGATTGACTGCATATTACGTAATATTATGAGGTATTTTCAATGATAGACTGCAAATATTACATTATATTATAAGGTATTTTCAATGATACACTGCAAATATTACATTATATTATAAGGTATTTTCAATGATACACTGCATATTACGTCATACTATAAGGTATTTTCAATGATACACTGCATATTACGTTATATTATAAGGTATTTTCAATGATACTCTGCATATTACGTTATATTATCACGTATTTTCAATGATTGACTGCATATTACGTAATATTATGAGGTATTTTCAATGATAGACTGCAAATATTACATTATATTATAAGGTATTTTCAATGATACACTGCATATTACATTATATTATACTGTATGTTCAATGATACACTGCATATTACGTTATATTATAAGGCATTTTCAATGATACTCTGCATATTACGTTACATTACAAGATATTTTCAATGATACACTGCTTATAACGTTACATTATAAGGTATTTTCAATGATATACTGCATATCACGTTATATTATAAGGTATTTTCAATGATACTCTGCATATTACGTTATATTATGAGGTATTATCAATGATAGACTGCATATTACATTACATTATAAGGTATTTTCAATGATACACTGCATATTACATTATATTATAGGGTATTTTCAATGATACACTGCATATTACGTTATATTATCACGTATTTTCAATGATTGACTGCATATTACGTAATATTATGAGGTATTTTCAATGATAGACTGCAAATATCTCATTATATTATAAGGTATTTTCAATGATACACTGCATATTACATTATATTATACTGTATGTTCAATGATACACTGCATATTACGTAATATTATAAGGTATTTTCAATGATACACTGCATATTACGTTATATAATAAGGTATTTTCAATGATACTCTGCATATTACGTTATATTATAAGGTATTTTCTATGATACATTGCATATTACGTTATATTATCACGTATTTTTAATGATTGACTGCATATTACGTAATATTATGAGGTATTTTCAATGATAGACTGCAAATATTACATTATATTATAAGGTATTTTCAATGATACACTGCATATTACATTATATTATACTGTATGTTCAATGATACACTGCATATTACGTAATATTGTAAGGTATTTTCAATGATACACTGCATATTACGTTATATAATAAGGTATTTTCAATGATACTCTGCATATTACGTTATATTATAAGGTATTTTCTATGATACATTGCATATTACGTTATATTATCACGTATTTTTAATGATAGACTGCATACTACTGTATATTATAAGGCATTTTCAATGATAGACTGCAAATATTACATTATATTATAAGGTATTTTCAATGATACACTGCATATTACGTTATATTATCACGTATTTTTAATGATAGACTGCATATTACTATTTATTATAAGGCATTTTCAATGATATACTGCATATCACGTTATATTATAAGGTATTTTCAATGATACATTGCTTATTACGTTACATTATAAGGTATTTTCAATGATATACTGCATATCACGTTATATTATAAGGTATTTTCAATGATACTCTGCATATTACGTTATATTATAAGGTATTTTGAATGATACTCTGCATATTACGTTATATTATCACGTATTTTCAATGATTGACTGCATATTACGTAATATTATAAGGTATTTTCAATGATAGACTGCAAATATTACATTATATTATAAGGTATTTTCAATGATACACTGCATATTACATTATATTATACTGTATGTTCAATGATACACTGCATATTACGTAATATTATAAGGTATTTTCAATGATACACTGCATATTACGTTATATAATAAGGTATTTTCAATGATACTCTGCATATTACGTTATATTATAAGGTATTTTCTATGATACATTGCATATTACGTTATATTATCACGTATTTTTAATGATAGACTGCATACTACTATATATTATAAGGCATTTTCAATGATAGACTGCAAATATTACATTATATTATAAGGTATTTTCAATGATACTCTGCATATTACGTTATATTATGAGGTATTATCAATGATAGACTGCAAATATTACATTATATTATAAGGTATTTTCAATTATACACTGCATATTACATTATATTATAGGGTATTTTCAATGATACACTGCATATTACGTTATATTATCACGTATTTTCAATGATTGACTGCATATTACGTAATATTATGAGGTATTTTCAATGATAGACTGCAAATATTACATTATATTATAAGGTATTTTCAATGATACACTGCAAATATTACATTATATTATAAGGTATTTTCAATGATACACTGCATATTACGTCATACTATAAGGTATTTTCAATGATAGACTGCATATCACGTTATATTATAAGGTATTTTCAATGATACACTGCATATTACGTTATATTATTAGGGCATTTTCAATGATACACTGCATATTACGTTATATTATAAGGTATTTTCAATGATACACTGCATATTACGTCATACTATAAGGTATTTTCAATGATAGACTGCATATCACGTTATATTATAAGGTATTTTCAATGATACACTGCATATTACGTTATATTATAAGGCATTTTCAATGATAGACTGCATATTACGTTATATTATCACGTATTTTCAATGATTGACTGCATATTACGTAATATTATAAGGTATTTTCAATGATAGACTGCAAATATTACATTATATTATAAGGTATTTTCAATGATACACTGCATATTACGTTATATTATCACGTATTTTTAATGATAGACTGCATATTACTATTTATTATAAGGCATTTTCAATGATATACTGCATATCACGTTATATTATAAGGTATTTTCAATGATACATTGCTTATTACGTTACATTATAAGGTATTTTCAATGATATACTGCATATCACGTTATATTATAAGGTATTTTCAATGATACTCTGCATATTACGTTATATTATAAGGTATTTTGAATGATACTCTGCATATTACGTTATATTATCACGTATTTTCAATGATTGACTGCATATTACGTAATATTATAAGGTATTTTCAATGATAGACTGCAAATATTACATTATATTATAAGGTATTTTCAATGATACACTGCATATTACGTTATATTATAAGGTATTTTGAATGCTACTCTGCATATTACGTTACATTACAAGATATTTTCAATGGTATACACTGCTTATTACGTTACATTATAAGGTATTTTCAATGATATACTGCATATTACGTTATATTATAAGGCATTTTCAATGATTGTCTGCATATTACGTAATATTATGAGGTATTTTCAATGATAGACTGCAAATATTGCATTATATTATAAGGTATTTTCAATGATACACTGCATATTACATTATATTATAGGGTATTTTCAATGATACTCTGCGTATTACGTTATATTATAAGGTATTTCCTATGATACATTGCATATTACGTTATATTATCACGTATTTTTAATGATAGACTGCATACTACTATATATTATAAGGCATTTTCAATGATAGACTGCAAATATTACATTATATTATAAGGTATTTTCAATGATACTCTGCATATTACGTTATATTATGAGGTATTATCAATGATAGACTGCAAATATTACATTATATTATAAGGTATTTTCAATGATACACTGCATATTACATTATATTATAGGGTATTTTCAATGATACACTGCATATTACGTTATATTATCACGTATTTTCAATGATTGACTGCATATTACGTAATATTATGAGGTATTTTCAATGATAGACTGCAAATATTACATTATATTATAAGGTATTTTCAATGATACACTGGAAATATTACATTATATTATAAGGTATTTTCAATGATACACTGCATATTACGTCATACTATAAGGTATTTTCAATGATAGACTGCATATCACGTTATATTATAAGGTATTTTCAATGATACACTGCATATTACGTTATATTATAAGGCATTTTCAATGATACACTGCATATTACGTTACATTACAAGATATTTTCAATGATACACTGCTTATAACGTTACATTATAAGGTATTTTCAATGATATACTGCATATCACGTTATATTATAAGGTATTTTCAATGATACTCTGCATATTACGTTATATTATGAGGTATTATCAATGATAGACTGCATATTACATTACATTATAAGGTATTTTCAATGATACACTGCATATTACGTTATATTATAAGGTATTTTCAATGATACACTGCATATTACATTATATTATACTGTATGTTCAATGATACACTGCATATTACGTAATATTATAAGGTATTTTCAATGATACACTGCATATTACGTTATATAATAAGGTATTTTCAATGATACTCTGCATATTACGTTATATTATAAGGTATTTTCTATGATACATTGCATATTACGTTATATTATCACGTATTTTCAATGATTGACTGCATATTACGTAATATTATGAGGTATTTTCAATGATAGACTGCAAATATTACATTATATTATAAGGTATTTTCAATGATACACTGCATATTACATTATATTATACTGTATGTTCAATGATACACTGCATATTACGTAATATTGTAAGGTATTTTCAATGATACACTGCATATTACGTTATATAATAAGGTATTTTCAATGATACTCTGCATATTACGTTATATTATAAGGTATTTTCTATGATACATTGCATATTACGTTATATTATCACGTATTTTTAATGATAGACTGCATACTACTATATATTATAAGGCATTTTCAATGATAGACTGCAAATATTACATTATATTATAAGGTATTTTCAATGATACTCTGCATATTACGTTATATTATGAGGTATTTTCAATGATAGTCTGCAAATATTACATTATATTATAGGGTATTTTCAATGATACACTGCATATTACATTATATTATAGGGCATTTTCAATGATAGACTGCATATTACGTTATATTATCACGTATTTTCAATGATTGACTGCATATTACGTAATATTATGAGGTATTTTCAATGATAGACTGCAAATATTACATTATATTATAAGGTATTTTCAATGATACACTGCATATTACGTTATATTATCACGTATTTTTAATGATAGACTGCATATTACTATTTATTATAAGGCATTTTCAATGATATACTGCATATCACGTTATATTATAAGGTATTTTCAATGATACATTGCTTATTACGTTACATTATAAGGTATTTTCAATGATATACTGCATATCACGTTATATTATAAGGTATTTTCAATGATACTCTGCATATTACGTTATATTATAAGGTATTTTGAATGATACTCTGCATATTACGTTATATTATCACGTATTTTCAATGATTGACTGCATATTACGTAATATTATAAGGTATTTTCAATGATAGACTGCAAATATTACATTATATTATAAGGTATTTTCAATGATACACTGCATATTACATTATATTATACTGTATGTTCAATGAGACACTGCATATTACGTAATATTATAAGGTATTTTCAATGATACACTGCATATTACGTTATATAATAAGGTATTTTCAATGATACTCTGCGTATTACGTTATATTATAAGGTATTTTCTATGATACATTGCATATTACGTTATATTATCACGTATTTTTAATGATAGACTGCATACTACTATATATTATAAGGCATTTTCAATGATAGACTGCAAATATTACATTATATTATAAGGTATTTTCAATGATACTCTGCATATTACGTTATATTATGAGGTATTATCAATGATAGACTGCAAATATTACATTATATTATAAGGTATTTTCAATGATACACTGCATATTACATTATATTATAGGGTATTTTCAATGATACACTGCATATTACGTTATATTATCACGTATTTTCAATGATTGACTGCATATTACGTAATATTATGAGGTATTTTCAATGATAGACTGCAAATATTACATTATATTATAAGGTATTTTCAATGATACACTGCAAATATTACATTATATTATAAGGTATTTTCAATGATACACTGCATATTACGTCATACTATAAGGTATTTTCAATGATAGACTGCATATCACGTTATATTATAAGGTATTTTCAATGATACACTGCATATTACGTTATATTATTAGGGCATTTTCAATGATACACTGCATATTACGTTATATTATAAGGTATTTTCAATGATACACTGCATATTACGTCATACTATAAGGTATTTTCAATGATAGACTGCATATCACGATATATTATAAGGTATTTTCAATGATACACTGCATATTACGTTATATTATAAGGCATTTTCAATGATAGACTGCATATTACGTTATATTATCACGTATTTTCAATGATTGACTGCATATTACGTATTATTATAAGGTATTTTCAATGATAGACTGCAAATATTACATTATATTATAAGGTATTTTCAATGATACACTGCATATTACGTTATATTATCACGTATTTTTAATGATAGACTGCATATTACTATTTATTATAAGGCATTTTCAATGATATACTGCATATCACGTTATATTATAAGGTATTTTCAATGATACATTGCTTATTACGTTACATTATAAGGTATTTTCAATGATATACTGCATATCACGTTATATTATAAGGTATTTTCAATGATACACTGCATATTACGTTATATTATAAGGCATTTTCAATGATACACTGCATATTACGTTACATTACAAGATATTTTCAATGATACACTGCTTATAACGTTACATTATAAGGTATTTTCAATGATATACTGCATATCACGTTATATTATAAGGTATTTTCAATGATACTCTGCATATTACGTTATATTATGAGGTATTATCAATGATAGACTGCATATTACATTACATTATAAGGTATTTTCAATGATACACTGCATATTACATTATATTATAAGGTATTTTCAATGATACACTGCATATTACATTATATTATACTGTATGTTCAATGATACACTGCATATTACGTAATATTATAAGGTATTTTCAATGATACACTGCATATTACGTTATATTATAAGGTATTTTCAATGATACTCTGCATATTACGTTATATTATAAGGTATTTTCTATGATACATTGCATATTACGTTATATTATCACGTATTTTCAATGATTGACTGCATATTACGTAATATTATGAGGTATTTTCAATGATAGACTGCAAATATTACATTATATTATAAGGTATTTTCAATGATACACTGCATATTACATTATATTATACTGTATGTTCAATGATACACTGCATATTACGTAATATTGTAAGGTATTTTCAATGATACACTGCATATTACGTTATATTATAAGGTATTTTCAATGATACTCTGCATATTACGTTATATTATAAGGTATTTTCTATGATACATTGCATATTACGTTATATTATCACGTATTTTTAATGATAGACTGCATACTACTATATATTATAAGGCATTTTCAATGATAGACTGCAAATATTACATTATATTATAAGGTATTTTCAATGATACTCTGCATATTACGTTATATTATGAGGTATTTTCAATGATAGTCTGCAAATATTACATTATATTATAAGGTATTTTCAATGATACACTGCATATTACATTATATTATAGGGCATTTTCAATGATAGACTGCATATTACGTTATATTATCACGTATTTTCAATGATTGACTGCATATTACGTAATATTATGAGGTATTTTCAATGATAGACTGCAAATATTACATTATATTATAAGGTATTTTCAATGATACACTGCATATTACGTTATATTATCACGTATTTTTAATGATAGACTGCATATTACTATTTATTATAAGGCATTTTCAATGATATACTGCATATCACGTTATATTATAAGGTATTTTCAATGATACATTGCTTATTACGTTACATTATAAGGTATTTTCAATGATATACTGCATATCACGTTATATTATAAGGTATTTTCAATGATACTCTGCATATTACGTTATATTATAAGGTATTTTGAATGATACTCTGCATATTACGTTATATTATCACGTATTTTCAATGATTGACTGCATATTACGTAATATTATAAGGTATTTTCAATGATAGACTGCAAATATTACATTATATTATAAGGTATTTTCAATGATACACTGCATATTACATTATATTATACTGTATGTTCAATGAGACACTGCATATTACGTAATATTATAAGGTATTTTCAATGATACACTGCATATTACGTTATATAATAAGGTATTTTCAATGATACTCTGCATATTACGTTATATTATAAGGTATTTTCTATGATACATTGCATATTACGTTATATTATCACGTATTTTTAATGATAGACTGCATACTACTATATATTATAAGGCATTTTCAATGATAGACTGCATATTACATTATATTATAAGGCATTTTCAATGATACACTGCATATTACGTTATATTATGAGGTATTATCAATGATAGACTGCAAATATTACGTTATATTATAAGGTATTTTCAATGATACACTGCATATTACATTATATTATAGGGTATTTTCAATGATACACTGCATATTACGTTATATTATCACGTATTTTCAATGATTGACTGCATATTACGTAATATTATGAGGTATTTTCAATGATAGACTGCAAATATTACATTATATTATAAGGTATTTTCAATGATACACTGCAAATATTACATTATATTATAAGGTATTTTCAATGATACACTGCATATTACGTCATACTATAAGGTATTTTCAATGATAGACTGCATATCACGTTATATTATAAGGTATTTTCAATGATACACTGCATATTACGTTATATTATTAGGGCATTTTCAATGATACACTGCATATTACGTTATATTATAAGGTATTTTCAATGATACACTGCATATTACGTCATACTATAAGGTATTTTCAATGATAGACTGCATATCACGTTATATTATAAGGTATTTTCAATGATACACTGCATATTACGTTATATTATAAGGCATTTTCAATGATAGACTGCATATTACGTTATATTATCACGTATTTTCAATGATTGACTGCATATTACGTATTATTATAAGGTATTTTCAATGATAGACTGCAAATATTACATTATATTATAAGGTATTTTCAATGATACACTGCATATTACGTTATATTATCACGTATTTTTAATGATAGACTGCATATTACTATTTATTATAAGGCATTTTCAATGATATACTGCATATCACGTTATATTATAAGGTATTTTCAATGATACATTGCTTATTACGTTACATTATAAGGTATTTTCAATGATATACTGCATATCACGTTATATTATAAGGTATTTTCAATGATACTCTGCATATTACGTTATATTATAGGGTATTTTGAATGATACTCTGCATATTACGTTATATTATCACGTATTTTCAATGATTGACTGCATATTACGTAATATTATAAGGTATTTTCAATGATAGACTGCAAATATTACATTATATTATAAGGTATTTTCAATGATACACTGCATATTACGTTATATTATCACGTATTTTTAATGATAGACTGCATATTACGTTACATTACAAGATATTTTCAATGGTATACACTGCTTATTACGTTACATTATAAGGTATTTTCAATGATATACTGCATATTACGTTATATTATAAGGCATTTTCAATGATTGTCTGAATATTACGTAATATTATGAGGTATTTTCAATGATAGACTGCAAATATTGCATTATATTATAAGGTATTTTCAATGATACACTGCATATTACATTATATTATAGGGTATTTTCAATGATACTCTGCATATTACGTTATATTATAAGGTATTTTCTATGATACATTGCATATTACGTTATATTATCACGTATTTTTAATGATAGACTGCATACTACTATATATTATAAGGCATTTTCAATGATAGACTGCAAATATTACATTATATTATAAGGTATTTTCAATGATACTCTGCATATTACGTTATATTATGAGGTATTATCAATGATAGACTGCAAATATTACATTATATTATAAGGTATTTTCAATGATACACTGCATATTACATTATATTATAGGGTATTTTCAATGATACACTGCATATTACGTTATATTATCACGTATTTTCAATGATTGACTGCATATTACGTAATATTATGAGGTATTTTCAATGATAGACTGCAAATATTACATTATATTATAAGGTATTTTCAATGATACACTGGAAATATTACATTATATTATAAGGTATTTTCAATGATACACTGCATATTACGTCATACTATAAGGTATTTTCAATGATACACTGCATATTACGTTATATTATAAGGTATTTTCAATGATACTCTGCATATTACGTTATATTATCACGTATTTTTAATGATAGACTGCATATTACTATTTATTATAAGGCATTTTCAATGATATACTGCATATCACGTTATATTATAAGGTATTTTCAATGATACATTGCTTATTACGTTACATTATAAGGTATTTTCAATGATATACTGCATATCACGTTATATTATAAGGTATTTTCAATGATACTCTGCATATTACGTTATATTATAGGGTATTTTGAATGATACTCTGCATATTACGTTATATTATCACGTATTTTCAATGATTGACTGCATATTACGTAATATTATAAGGTATTTTCAATGATAGACTGCAAATATTACATTATATTATAAGGTATTTTCAATGATACTCTGCATATTACGTTATATTATAAGGTATTTTGAATGCTACTCTGCATATTACGTTACATTACAAGATATTTTCAATGGTATACACTGCTTATTACGTTACATTATAAGGTATTTTCAATGATATACTGCATATTACGTTATATTATAAGGCATTTTCAATGATTGTCTGCATATTACGTAATATTATGAGGTATTTTCAATGATAGACTGCAAATATTGCATTATATTATAAGGTATTTTCAATGATACACTGCATATTACATTATATTATAGGGTATTTTCAATGATACTCTGCGTATTACGTTATATTATAAGGTATTTCCTATGATACATTGCATATTACGTTATATTATCACGTATTTTTAATGATAGACTGCATACTACTATATATTATAAGGCATTTTCAATGATAGACTGCAAATATTACATTATATTATAAGGTATTTTCAATGATACTCTGCATATTACGTTATATTATGAGGTATTATCAATGATAGACTGCAAATATTACATTATATTATAAGGTATTTTCAATGATACACTGCATATTACATTATATTATAGGGTATTTTCAATGATACACTGCATATTACGTTATATTATCACGTATTTTCAATGATTGACTGCATATTACGTAATATTATGAGGTATTTTCAATGATAGACTGCAAATATTACATTATATTATAAGGTATTTTCAATGATACACAGCAAATATTACATTATATTATAAGGTATTTTCAATGATACACTGCATATTACGTCATACTATAAGGTATTTTCAATGATAGACTGCATATCACGTTATATTATAAGGTATTTTCAATGATACACTGCATATTACGTTATATTATCACGTATTTTCAATGATTGACTGCATATTACGTAATATTATGAGGTATTTTCAATGATAGACTGCAAATATTACATTATATTATAAGGTATTTTCAATGATACACTGCAAATATTACATTATATTATAAGGTATTTTCAATGATACACTGCATATTACGTCATACTATAAGGTATTTTCAATGATAGACTGCATATCACGTTATATTATAAGGTATTTTCAATGATACACTGCATATTACGTTACATTATAAGGTATTTTCAATGATATACTGCATATCACGTTATATTATAAGGTATTTTCAATGATACTCTGCATATTACGTTATATTATGAGGTATTATCAATGATAGACTGCATATTACATTACATTATAAGGTATTTTCAATGATACACTGCATATTACATTATATTATAGGGTATTTTCAATGATACACTGCATATTACGTTATATTATCACGTATTTTCAATGATTGACTGCATATTACGTAATATTATGAGGTATTTTCAATGATAGACTGCAAATATTGCATTATATTATAAGGTATTTTCAATGATACACTGCATATTACATTATATTATACTGTATGTTCAATGATACACTGGATATTACGTAATATTATAAGGTATTTTCAATGATACACTGCATATTACGTTATATAATAAGGTATTTTCAATGATACTCTGCGTATTACGTTATATTATAAGGTATTTCCTATGATACATTGCATATTACGTTATATTATCACGTATTTTTAATGATAGACTGCATACTACTATATATTATAAGGCATTTTCAATGATAGACTGCAAATATTACATTATATTATAAGGTATTTTCAATGATACTCTGCATATTACGTTATATTATCACGTATTTTCAATGATTGACTGCATATTACGTAATATTATAAGGTATTTTCAATGATAGACTGCAAATATTACATTATATTATAAGGTATTTTCAATGATACACTGCATATTACGTTATATTATCACGTATTTTTAATGATAGACTGCATATTACTATTTATTATAAGGCATTTTCAATGATATACTGCATATCACGTTATATTATAAGGTATTTTCAATGATACATTGCTTATTACGTTACATTATAAGGTATTTTCAATGATATACTGCATATCACGTTATATTATAAGGTATTTTCAATGATACTCTGCATATTACGTTATATTATAAGGTATTTTGAATGATACTCTGCATATTACGTTATATTATCACGTATTTTCAATGATTGACTGCATATTACGTAATATTATAAGGTATTTTCAATGATACACTGAAAATATTACATTATATTATAAGGTATTTTCAATGATACACTGCATATTACGTTATATTATAAGGTATTTTGAATGCTACTCTGCATATTACGTTACATTACAAGATATTTTCAATGGTATACACTGCTTATTACGTTACATTATAAGGTATTTTCAATGATATACTGCATATTACGTTATATTATAACGCATTTTCAATGATTGTCTGCATATTACGTAATATTATGAGGTATTTTCAATGATAGACTGCAAATATTGCAATATATTATAAGGTATTTTCAATGATACACTGCATATTACATTATATTATAGGGTATTTTCAATGATACACTGCATATTACGTTATATTATCACGTATTTTCAATGATTGACTGCATATTACGTAATATTATGAGGTATTTTCAATGATAGACTGCAAATATTACATTATATTATAAGGTATTTTCAATGATACACTGCAAATATTACATTATATTATAAGGTATTTTCAATGATACACTGCATATTACGTCATACTATAAGGTATTTTCAATGATAGACTGCATATCACGTTATATTATAAGGTATTTTCAATGATACACTGCATATTACGTTACATTATAAGGTATTTTCAATGATATACTGCATATCACGTTATATTATAAGGTATTTTCAATGATACTCTGCATATTACGTTATATTATGAGGTATTATCAATGATAGACTGCATATTACATTACATTATAAGGTATTTTCAATGATACACTGCATATTACATTATATTATAGGGTATTTTCAATGATACACTGCATATTACGTTATATTATCACGTATTTTCAATGATTGACTGCATATTACGTAATATTATGAGGTATTTTCAATGATAGACTGCAAATATTGCATTATATTATAAGGTATTTTCAATGATACACTGCATATTACATTATATTATACTGTATGTTCAATGATACACTGCATATTACGTAATATTATAAGGTATTTTCAATGATACACTGCATATTACGTTATATAATAAGGTATTTTCAATGATACTCTGCGTATTACGTTATATTATAAGGTATTTTCTATGATACATTGCATATTACGTTATATTATCACGTATTTTTAATGATTGACTGCATACTACTATATATTATAAGGCATTTTCAATGATAGACTGCAAATATTACATTATATTATAAGGTATTTTCAATGATACTCTGCATATTACGTTATATTATGAGGTATTATCAATGATAGACTGCAAATATTACATTATATTATAAGGTATTTTCAATGATACACTGCATATTACATTATATTATAGGGTATTTTCAATGATACACTGCATATTACGTTATATTATCACGTATTTTCAATGATTGACTGCATATTACGTAATATTATGAGGTATTTTCAATGATACACTGCATATTACGTTATATTATAAGGTATTTTCAATGATACTCTGCATATTACGTTATATTATGAGGTATTATCAATGATAGACTGCATATTACATTACATTATAAGGTATTTTCAATGATACACTGCATATTACCTTATATTATAGGGTATTTTCAATGATACACTGCATATTACGTTATATTATCACGTATTTTCAATGATTGACTGCATATTACGTAATATTATGAGGTATTTTCAATGATAGACTGCAAATATTGCATTATATTATAAGGTATTTTCAATGATACACTGCATATTACATTATATTATACTGTATGTTCAATGATACACTGCATATTACGTAATATTATAAGGTATTTTCAATGATACACTGCATATTACGTTATATAATAAGGTATTTTCAATGATACTCTGCGTATTACGTTATATTATAAGGTATTTTCTATGATACATTGCATATTACGTTATATTATCACGTATTTTTAATGATACTCTGCATATTACGTTATATTATGAGGTATTATCAATGATAGACTGCAAATATTACATTATATTATAAGGTATTTTCAATGATACACTGCATATTACATTATATTATAGGGTATTTTCAATGATACACTGCATATTACTTTATATTATCACGTATTTTCAATGATTGACTGCATATTACGTAATATTATGAGGTATTTTCAATGATACACTGCATATTACGTTATATTATAAGGTATTTTCAATGATATACTGCATATTACGTTATATTATAAGGCATTTTCAATGATAGACTGCATATTACGTTATATTATCACGTATTTTCAATGATTGACTGCATATTACGTAATATTATAAGGTATTTTCAATGATAGACTGCAAATATTACATTATATTATAAGGTATTTTCAATGATACACTGCATATTACGTTATATTATCACGTATTTTTAATGATAGACTGCATATTACTATTTATTATAAGGCATTTTCAATGATATACTGCATATCACGTTATATTATAAGGTATTTTCAATGATACATTGCTTATTACGTTACATTATAAGGTATTTTCAATGATATACTGCATATCACGTTATATTATAAGGTATTTTCAATGATACTCTGCATATTACGTTATATTATAAGGTATTTTGAATGATACTCTGCATATTACGTTAGATTATCACGTATTTTCAATGATTGACTGCATATTACGTAATATTATAAGGTATTTTCAATGATAGACTGCAAATATTACATTATATTATAAGGTATTTTCAATGATACACTGCAAATATTACATTATATTATAAGGTATTTTCAATGATACACTGCATATTACGTCATACTATAAGGTATTTTCAATGATAGACTGCATATCACGATATATTATAAGGTATTTTCAATGATACACTGCATATTACGTTATATTATAAGGCATTTTCAATGATACACTGCATATTACGTTATATTATAAGGTATTTTCAATGATATACTGCATATTACGTTATATTATAAGGCATTTTCAATGATAGACTGCATATTACGTTATATTATCACGTATTTTCAATGATAGACTGCAAATATTACATTATATTATAAGGTATTTTCAATGATACACTGCAAATATTACATTATATTATAAGGTATTTTCAATGATACACTGCATATTACGTCATACTATAAGGTATTTTCAATGATAGACTGCATATCACGTTATATTATAAGGTATTTTCAATGATACACTGCATATTACGTTATATTATAAGGCATTTTCAATGATACACTGCATATTACGTTATATTATAAGGTATTTTCAATGATATACTGCATATTACGTTATATTATAAGGCATTTTCAATGATAGACTGCATATTACGTTATATTATCACGTATTTTCAATGATTGACTGCATATTACGTAAGATTATAAGGTATTTTCAATGATAGACTGCAAATATTGCATTATATTATAAGGTATTTTCAATGATACACTGCATATTACATTATATTATACTGTATGTTCAATGATACACTGCATATTACGTAATATTATAAGGTATTTTCAATGATACACTGCTTATTACGTTATATAATAAGGTATTTTCAATGATACTCTGCATATTACGTTATATTATAAGGTATTTTCTATGATACATTGCATATTACGTTATATTATCACGTATTTTTAATGATAGACTGCATATTACTATTTATTATAAGGCATTTTCAATGATATACTGCATATCACGTTATATTATAAGGTATTTTCAATGATACTCTGCATATTACGTTATATTATGAGGTATTATCAATGATAGACTGCATATTACATTACATTATAAGGTATTTTCAATGATACACTGCATATTACATTATATTATAAGGTATTTTCAATGATACACTGCATATTACGTTATATTATCACGTATTTTTAATGATAGACTGCATATTACTATTTATTATAAGGCATTTTCAATGATATACTGCATATCACGTTATATTATAAGGTATTTTCAATGATACTCTGCATATTACGTTATATTATGAGGTATTATCAATGATAGACTGCATATTACATTACATTATAAGGTATTTTCAATGATACACTGCATATTACATTATATTATAGGGTATTTTCAATGATACACTGCATATTACGTTATATTATCACGTATTTTCAATGATTGACTGCATATTACGTAATATTATGAGGTATTTTCAATGATAGACTGCAAATATTGCATTATATTATAAGGTATTTTCAATGATACACTGCATATTACATTATATTATACTGTATGTTCAATGATACACTGCATATTACGTAATATTATAAGGTATTTTCAATGATACACTGCTTATTACGTTATATAATAAGGTATTTTCAATGATACTCTGCATATTACGTTATATTATAAGGTATTTTCTATGATACATTGCATATTACGTTATATTATCACGTATTTTTAATGATAGACTGCATACTACTATATATTATAAGGCATTTTCAATGATAGACTGCAAATATTACATTATATTATAAGGTATTTTCAATGATACTCTGCATATTACGTTATATTATGAGGTATTATCAATGATAGACTGCAAATATTACATTATATTATAAGGTATTTTCAATGATACACTGCATATTACATTATATTATAGGGTATTTTCAATGATACACTGCATATTACGTTATATTATCACGTATTTTCAATGATTGACTGCATATTACGTAATATTATGAGGTATTTTCAATGATACACTGCATATTACGTTATATTATAAGGTATTTTCAATGATATACTGCATATTACGTTATATTATAAGGCATTTTCAATGATAGACTGCATATTACGTTATATTATCACGTATTTTCAATGATTGACTGCATATTACGTAATATTATAAGGTATTTTCAATGATAGACTGCAAATATTACATTATATTATAAGGTATTTTCAATGATACACTGCATATTACGTTATATTATCACGTATTTTTAATGATAGACTGCATATTACTATTTATTATAAGGCATTTTCAATGATATACTGCATATCACGTTATATTATAAGGTATTTTCAATGATACATTGCTTATTACGTTACATTATAAGGTATTTTCAATGATATACTGCATATCACGTTATATTATAAGGTATTTTCAATGATACTCTGCATATTACGTTATATTATAAGGTATTTTGAATGATACTCTGCATATTACGTTATATTATCACGTATTTTCAATGATTGACTGCATATTACGTAATATTATAAGGTATTTTCAATGATAGACTGCAAATATTACATTATATTATAAGGTATTTTCAATGATACACTGCAAATATTACATTATATTATAAGGTATTTTCAATGATACACTGCATATTACGTCATACTATAAGGTATTTTCAATGATAGACTGCATATCACGTTATATTATAAGGTATTTTCAATGATACACTGCATATTACGTTATATTATAAGGCATTTTCAATGATACACTGCATATTACGTTATATTATAAGGTATTTTCAATGATATACTGCATATTACGTTATATTATCACGTATTTTCAATGATTGACTGCATATTACGTAATATTATGAGGTATTTTCAATGATAGACTGCAAATATTGCATTATATTATAAGGTATTTTCAATGATACACTGCATATTACATTATATTATACTGTATGTTCAATGATACACTGCATATTACGTAATATTATAAGGTATTTTCAATGATACACTGCTTATTACGTTATATAATAAGGTATTTTCAATGATACTCTGCATATTACGTTATATTATAAGGTATTTTCAATGATACATTGCTTATTACGTTACATTATAAGGTATTTTCAATGATATACTGCATATCACGTTATATTATAAGGTATTTTCAATGATACTCTGCATATTACGTTATATTATAAGGTATTTTCAATGATACACAACAAATTACCATATATTATAAGGTATTTTCAATGATACACTGCATATTACGTTATATTATAAGGTATTTTCAATGATACATTGCTTATTACGTTACATTATAAGGTATTTTCAATGATATACTGCATATCACGTTATATTATAAGGTATTTTCAATGATACTCTGCATATTACGTTATATTATAAGGTATTTTGAATGATACTCTGCATATTACGTTATATTATCACGTATTTTCAATGATTGACTGCATATTACGTAATATTATAAGGTATTTTCAATGATAGACTGCAAATATTACATTATATTATAAGGTATTTTCAATGATACACTGCATATTACGTTATATTATAAGGTATTTTGAATGCTACTCTGCATATTACGTTACATTACAAGATATTTTCAATGATACACTGCTTATTACGTTACATTATAAGGTATTTTCAATGATATACTGCATATTACGTTATATTATAAGGTATTTTGAATGATTGACTGCATATTACGTAATATTATAAGGTATTTTCAATAATAGACTGCAAATATTGCATTATATTATAAGGTATTTTCAATGATACACTGCAAATATTACATTATATTATAAGGTATTTTCAATGATACTCTGCATATTACGTTATATTATAAGGTATTTTGAATGATACTCTGCATATTACGTTACATTACAAGACATTTTCAATGATACACTGCATATTACGTTACATTATAAGGTATTTTCAATGATACACTGCATATTACGTTATATTATCACGTATTTTCAATGATTGACTGCATATTACGTAATATTATGAGGTATTTTCAATGATAGACTGCAAATATTACATTATATTATAAGGTATTTTCAATGATACACTGCAAATATTACATTATATTATAAGGTATTTTCAATGATACACTGCATATTACGTCATACTATAAGGTATTTTCAATGATAGACTGCATATCACGTTATATTATAAGGTATTTTCAATGATACACTGCATATTACGTTATATTATAAGGCATTTTCAATGATACACTGCATATTACGTTATATTATAAGGTATTTTCAATGATACACTGCATATTACGTTATATTATAAGGCATTTTCAATGATAGACTGCATATTACGTTATATTATCACGTATTTTCAATGATTGACTGCATATTACGTAATATTATAAGGTATTTTCAATGATAGACTGCAAATATTACATTATATTATAAGGTATTTTCAATGATACACTGCATATTACATTATATTATACTGTATGTTCAATGATACACTGCATATTACGTAATATTATAAGGTATTTTCAATGATACACTGCTTATTACGTTATATTATAAGGTATTTTCAATGATACTCTGCATATTACGTTACATTACAAGACATTTTCAATGATACACTGCATATTACGTTACATTATAAGGTATTTTCAATGATACACTGCATATTACGTTATATTATCACGTATTTTCAATGATTGACTGCAAATATTGCATTATATTATAAGGTATTTTCAATGATACACTGCATATTACATTATATTATACTGTATGTTCAATGATACACTGCATATTACGTAATATTATAAGGTATTTTCAATGATACACTGCTTATTACGTTATATAATAAGGTATTTTCAATGATACTCTGCATATTACGTTATATTATAAGGTATTTTCAATGATACATTGCTTATTACGTTACATTATAAGGTATTTTCAATGATATACTGCATATCACGATATATTATAAGGTATTTTCAATGATACTCTGCATATTACGTTATATTATAAGGTATTTTCAATGATACACAACAAATTACCATATATTATAAGGTATTTTCAATGATACACTGCATATTACGTTATATTATAAGGTATTTTCAATGATACATTGCTTATTACGTTACATTATAAGGTATTTTCAATGATATACTGCATATCACGTTATATTATAAGGTATTTTCAATGATACTCTGCATATTACGTTATATTATAAGGTATTTTGAATGATACTCTGCATATTACGTTATATTATCACGTATTTTCAATGATTGACTGCATATTACGTAATATTATAAGGTATTTTCAATGATAGACTGCAAATATTACATTATATTATAAGGTATTTTCAATGATACACTGCATATTACGTTATATTATAAGGTATTTTGAATGCTACTCTGCATATTACGTTACATTACAAGATATTTTCAATGATACACTGCTTATTACGTTACATTATAAGGTATTTTCAATGATATACTGCATATTACGTTATATTATAAGGCATTTTCAATGATTGACTGCATATTACGTAATATTATGAGGTATTTTCAATGATAGACTGCAAATATTGCATTATATTATAAGGTATTTTCAATGATACACTGCAAATATTACATTATATTATAAGGTATTTTCAATGATACTCTGCATATTACGTTATATTATAAGGTATTTTGAATGATACTCTGCATATTACGTTACATTACAAGACATTTTCAATGATACACTGCATATTACGTTACATTATAAGGTATTTTCAATGATACACTGCATATTACGTTATATTATCACGTATTTTCAATGATTGACTGCATATTACGTAATATTATGAGGTATTTTCAATGATAGACTGCAAATATTACATTATATTATAACGTATTTTCAATGATACACTGCAAATATTACATTATATTATAAGGTATTTTCAATGATACACTGCATATTACGTCATACTATAAGGTATTTTCAATGATAGACTGCATATCACGTTATATTATAAGGTATTTTCAATGATACACTGCATATTACGTTATATTATAAGGCATTTTCAATGATACACTGCATATTACGTTATATTATAAGGTATTTTCAATGATACACTGCATATTACGTTATATTATAAGGCATTTTCAATGATAGACTGCATATTACGTTATATTATCACGTATTTTCAATGATTGACTGCATATTACGTAATATTATAAGGTATTTTCAATGATAGACTGCAAATATTACATTATATTATAAGGTATTTTCAATGATACACTGCATATTACATTATATTATACTGTATGTTCAATGATACACTGCATATTACGTAATATTATAAGGTATTTTCAATGATACACTGCTTATTACGTTATATAATAAGGTATTTTCAATGATACTCTGCATATTACGTTACATTACAAGACATTTTCAATGATACACTGCATATTACGTTACATTATAAGGTATTTTCAATGATACACTGCATATTACGTTATATTATCACGTATTTTCAATGATTGACTGCATATTACGTAATATTATGAGGTATTTTCAATGATAGACTGCAAATAGTGCATTATATTATAAGGTATTTTCAATGATACACTGCATATTACATTATATTATACTGTATGTTCAATGATACACTGCATATTACGTAATATTATAAGGTATTTTCAATGATACACTGCTTATCACGTTATATAATAAGGTATTTTCAATGATACTCTGCATATTACGTTATATTATAAGGTATTTTGAATGATACTCTGCATATTACGTTACATTACAAGACATTTTCAATGATACACTGCATATTACGTTACATTATAAGGTATTTTCAATGATACTCTGCATATTACGTTATATTATAAGGTATTTTCAATGATACACAACAAATTACCATATATTATAAGGTATTTTCAATGATACACTGCATATTACGTTATATTATAAGGTATTTTCAATGATACATTGCTTATTACGTTACATTATAAGGTATTTTCAATGATATACTGCATATCACGTTATATTATAAGGTATTTTCAATGATACTCTGCATATTACGTTATATTATGAGGTATTATCAATGATAGACTGCATATTACATAACATTATAAGGTATTTTCAATGATACACTGCATATTACATTATATTATAGGGTATTTTCAATGATACACTGCATATTACGTTATATTATCACGTATTTCCAATGATTGACTGCATATTACGTAATATTATGAGGTATTTTCAATGATAGACTGCAAATATTGCATTATATTATAAGGTATTTTCAATGATACACTGCATATTACATTATATTATACTGTATGTTCAATGATACACTGCATATTACGTAATATTATAAGGTATTTTCAATGATACACTGCTTATTACGTTATATAATAAGGTATTTTCAATGATACTCTGCATATTACGTTAAATTACAAGACATTTTCAATGATACACTGCATATTACGTTACATTATAAGGTATTTTCAATGATACACTGCATATTACGTTATATTATCACGTATTTTCAATGATTGACTGCATATTACGTAATATTATGAGGTATTTTCAATGATAGACTGCAAATATTGCATTATATTATAAGGTATTTTCAATGATACACTGCAAATATTACATTATATTATAAGGTATTTTCAATGATACTCTGCATATTACGTTATATTATAAGGTATTTTGAATGATACTCTGCATATTACGTTACATTACAAGACATTTTCAATGATACACTGCATATTACGTTACATTATAAGGTATTTTCAATGATACACTGCATATTACGTTATATTATCACGTATTTTCAATGATTGACTGCATATTACGTAATATTATGAGGTATTTTCAATGATAGACTGCAAATATTACATTATATTATAAGGTATTTTCAATGGTAGACTGCAAATATTACATTATATTATAAGGTATTTTCAATGATACACTGCATATTACGTTATACTATAAGGTATTTTCAATGATAGACTGCATATCACGTTATATTATCACGTATTTTCAATGATTGACTGCATATTACGTAATATTATAAGGTATTTTCAATGATAGACTGCAAATATTACATTATATTATAAGGTATTTTCAATGATACACTGCAAATATTACATTATATTATAAGGTATTTTCAATGATACACTGCATATTACGTCATACTATAAGGTATTTTCAATGATAGACTGCATATCACGTTACATTACAAGACATTTTCAATGATACACTGCATATTACGTTACATTATAAGGTATTTTCAATGATACACTGCATATTACGTTATATTATCACGTATTTTCAATGATTGACTGCATATTACGTAATATTATGAGGTATTTTCAATGATAGACTGCAAATATTACATTATATTATAATGTATTTTCAATGATACACTGCATATTACGTTATATTATCACGTATTTTTAATGATAGACTGCATATTACTATTTATTATAAGGCATTTTCAATGATATACTGCATATCACGTTATATTATAAGGTATTTTCAATGATACTCTGCATATTACGTTATATTATGAGGTATTATCAATGATAGACTGCATATTACATTACATTATAAGGTATTTTCAATGATACACTGCATATTACATTATATTATACTGTATGTTCAATGATACACTGCATATTACGTAATATTATAAGGTATTTTCAATGATACACTGCATATTACGTTATATAATAAGGTATTTTCAATGATACTCTGCATATTACGTTATATTATAAGGTATTTTCAATGATACATTGCTTATTACGTTACATTATAAGGTATTTTCAATGATATACTGCATATCACGTTATATTATAAGGTATTTTCAATGATACTCTGCATATTACGTTATATTATAAGGTATTTTGAATGATACTCTGCATATTACGTTACATTACAAGACATTTTCAATGATACACTGCATATTACGTTACATTATAAGGTATTTTCAATGATACTCTGCATATTACGTTATATTATAAGGTATTTTCAATGATACACAACAAATTACCATATATTATAAGGTATTTTCAATGATACACTGCATATTACGTTATATTATAAGGTATTTTCAATGATACATTGCTTATTACGTTACATTATAAGGTATTTTCAATGATATACTGCATATCACGTTATATTATAAGGTATTTTCAATGATACTCTGCATATTACGTTATATTATAAGGTATTTTGAATGATACTCTGCATATTACGTTACATATTACATTACAAGACATTTTCAATGATACACTGCATATTACGTTACATTATAAGGTATTTTCAATGATACACTGCATATTACGTTATATTATCACGTATTTTCAATGATTGACTGCATATTACGTAATATTATGAGGCATTTTCAATGATTGACTGCATATTACGTAATATTATGAGGTATTTTCAATGATAGACTGCAAATATTGCATTATATTATAAGGTATTTTCAATGATACACTGCAAATATTACATTATATTATAAGGTATTTTCAATGATACTCTGCATATTACGTTATATTATAAGGTATTTTGAATGATACTCTGCATATTACGTTACATTACAAGACATTTTCAATGATACACTGCATATTACGTTACATTATAAGGTATTTTCAATGATACTCTGCATATTACGTTATATTATAAGGTATTTTCAATGATACACAACAAATTACCATATATTATAAGGTATTTTCAATGATACACTGCATATTACGTTATATTATAAGGTATTTTCAATGATACATTGCTTATTACGTTACATTATAAGGTATTTTCAATGATATACTGCATATCACGTTATATTATAAGGTAATTTCAATGATACTCTGCATATTACGTTATATTATAAGGTATTTTGAATGATACTCTGCATATTACGTTATATTATCACGTATTTTCAATGATTGACTGCATATTACGTAATATTATAAGGTATTTTCAATGATAGACTGCAAATATTACATTATATTATAAGGTATTTTCAATGATACACTGCATATTACGTTATATTATAAGGTATTTTGAATGCTACTCTGCATATTACGTTACATTACAAGATATTTTCAATGATACACTGCTTATTACGTTACATTATAAGGTATTTTCAATGATATACTGCATATTACGTTATATTATAAGGCATTTTCAATGATTGACTGCATATTACGTAATATTATGAGGTATTTTCAATGATAGACTGCAAATATTGCATTATATTATAAGGTATTTTCAATGATACACTGCAAATATTACATTATATTATAAGGTATTTTCAATGATATACTGCATATTACGTTATATTATAAGGCATTTTCAATGATTGACTGCATATTACGTAATATTATGAGGTATTTTCAATGATAGACTGCAAATATTGCATTATATTATAAGGTATTTTCAATGATACACTGCAAATATTACATTATATTATAAGGTATTTTCAATGATACTCTGCATATTACGTTATATTATAAGGTATTTTGAATGATACTCTGCATATTACGTTACATTACAAGACATTTTCAATGATACACTGCATATTACGTTACATTATAAGGTATTTTCAATGATACACTGCATATTACGTTATATTATCACGTATTTTCAATGATTGACTGCATATTACGTAATATTATGAGGTATTTTCAATGATAGACTGCAAATATTACATTATATTATAAGGTATTTTCAATGATACACTGCAAATATTACATTATATTATAAGGTATTTTCAATGATACACTGCATATTACGTCATACTATAAGGTATTTTCAATGATAGACTGCATATCACGTTATATTATCACGTATTTTCAATGATTGACTGCATATTACGTAATATTATAAGGTATTTTCAATGATAGACTGCAAATATTACATTATATTATAAGGTATTTTCAATGATACACTGCAAATATTACATTATATTATAAGGTATTTTCAATGATACACTGCATATTACGTCATACTATAAGGTATTTTCAATGATAGACTGCATATCACGTTACATTACAAGACATTTTCAATGATACACTGCATATTACGTTACATTATAAGGTATTTTCAATGATACACTGCATATTACGTTATATTATCACGTATTTTCAATGATTGACTGCATATTACGTAATATTATGAGGTATTTTCAATGATAGACTGCAAATATTACATTATATTATAAGGTATTTTCAATGATACACTGCATATTACGTTATATTATCACGTATTTTTAATGATAGACTGCATATTACTATTTATTATAAGGCATTTTCAATGATATACTGCATATCACGTTATATTATAAGGTATTTTCAATGATACTCTGCATATTACGTTATATTATGAGGTATTATCAATGATAGACTGCATATTACATTACATTATAAGGTATTTTCAATGATACACTGCATATTACATTATATTATACTGTATGTTCAATGATACACTGCATATTACGTAATATTATAAGGTATTTTCAATGATACACTGCTTATTACGTTATATAATAAGGTATTTTCAATGATACTCTGCATATTACGTTATATTATAAGGTATTTTCAATGATACATTGCTTATTACGTTACATTATAAGGTATTTTCAATGATATACTGCATATCACGTTATATTATAAGGTATTTTCAATGATACTCTGCATATTACGTTATATTATAAGGTATTTTGAATGATACTCTGCATATTACGTTACATTACAAGACATTTTCAATGATACACTGCATATTACGTTACATTATAAGGTATTTTCAATGATACTCTGCATATTACGTTATATTATAAGGTATTTTCAATGATACACAACAAATTACCATATATTATAAGGTATTTTCAATGATACACTGCATATTACGTTATATTATAAGGTATTTTCAATGATACATTGCTTATTACGTTACATTATAAGGTATTTTCAATGATATACTGCATATCACGTTATAATATAAGGTATTTTCAATGATACTCTGCATATTACGTTATATTATAAGGTATTTTGAATGATACTCTGCATATTACGTTATATTATCACGTATTTTCAATGATTGACTGCATATTACGTAATATTATAAGGTATTTTCAATGATAGACTGCAAATATTACATTATATTATAAGGTATTTTCAATGATACACTGCATATTACGTTATATTATAAGGTATTTTGAATGCTACTCTGCATATTACGTTACATTACAAGATATTTTCAATGATACACTGCTTATTACGTTACATTATAAGGTATTTTCAATGATATACTGCATATTACGTTATATTATAAGGCATTTTCAATGATTGACTGCATATTACGTAATATTATGAGGTATTTTCAATGATAGACTGCAAATATTGCATTATATTATAAGGTATTTTCAATGATACACTGCAAATATTACATTATATTATAAGGTATTTTCAATGATACTCTGCATATTACGTTATATTATAAGGTATTTTGAATGATACTCTGCATATTACGTTACATATTACATTACAAGACATTTTCAATGATACACTGCATATTACGTTACATTATAAGGTATTTTCAATGATACACTGCATATTACGTTATATTATCACGTATTTTCAATGATTGACTGCATATTACGTAATATTATGAGGTATTTTCAATGATAGACTGCAAATATTACATTATATTATAAGGTATTTTCAATGATACACTGCAAATATTACATTATATTATAAGGTATTTTCAATGATACACTGCATATTACGTCATACTATGAGGTATTTTCAATGATAGACTGCAAATATTGCATTATATTATAAGGTATTTTCAATGATACACTGCAAATATTACATTATATTATAAGGTATTTTCAATGATACTCTGCATATTACGTTATATTATAAGGTATTTTGAATGATACTCTGCATATTACGTTACATTACAAGACATTTTCAATGATACACTGCATATTACGTTACATTATAAGGTATTTTCAATGATACACTGCATATTACGTTATATTATCACGTATTTTCAATGATTGACTGCATATTACGTAATATTATGAGGTATTTTCAATGATAGACTGCAAATATTACATTATATTATAAGGTATTTTCAATGATACACTGCAAATATTACATTATATTATAAGGTATTTTCAATGATACACTGCATATTACGTCATACTATAAGGTATTTTCAATGATAGACTGCATATCACGTTATATTATCACGTATTTTCAATGATTGACTGCATATTACGTAATATTATAAGGTATTTTCAATGATAGACTGCAAATATTACATTATATTATAAGGTATTTTCAATGATACACTGCAAATATTACATTATATTATAAGGTATTTTCAATGATACACTGCATATTACGTCATACTATAAGGTATTTTCAATGATAGACTGCATATCACGTTACATTACAAGACATTTTCAATGATACACTGCATATTACGTTACATTATAAGGTATTTTCAATGATACACTGCATATTACGTTATATTATCACGTATTTTCAATGATTGACTGCATATTACGTAATATTATGAGGTATTTTCAATGATAGACTGCAAATATTACATTATATTATAAGGTATTTTCAATGATACACTGCATATTACGTTATATTATCACGTATTTTTAATGATAGACTGCATATTACTATTTATTATAAGGCATTTTCAATGATATACTGCATATCACGTTATATTATAAGGTATTTTCAATGATACTCTGCATATTACGTTATATTATGAGGTATTATCAATGATAGACTGCATATTACATAACATTATAAGGTATTTTCAATGATACACTGCATATTACATTATATTATACTGTATGTTCAATGATACACTGCATATTACGTAATATTATAAGGTATTTTCAATGATACACTGCTTATTACGTTATATAATAAGGTATTTTCAATGATACTCTGCATATTACGTTATATTATAAGGTATTTTCAATGATACATTGCTTATTACGTTACATTATAAGGTATTTTCAATGATATACTGCATATCACGTTATATTATAAGGTATTTTCAATGATACTCTGCATATTACGTTATATTATAAGGTATTTTGAATGATACTCTGCATATTACGTTATATTATAAGGTATTTTGAATGATACTCTGCATATTACGTTACATTACAAGACATTTTCAATGATACACTGCATATTACGTTACATTATAAGGTATTTTCAATGATACTCTGCATATTACGTTATATTATAAGGTATTTTCAATGATACACAACAAATTACCATATATTATAAGGTATTTTCAATGATACACTGCATATTACGTTATATTATCACGTATTTTTAATGATAGACTGCATATTACTATTTATTATAAGGCATTTTCAATGATATACTGCATATCACGTTATATTATAAGGTATTTTCAATGATACTCTGCATATTACGTTATATTATGAGGTATTATCAATGATAGACTGCATATTACATAACATTATAAGGTATTTTCAATGATACACTGCATATTACATTATATTATACTGTATGTTCAATGTTACACTGCATATTACGTAATATTATAAGGTATTTTCAATGATACACTGCTTATTACGTTATATTATAAGGTATTTTCAATGATACTCTGCATATTACGTTATATTATAAGGTATTTTCAATGATACATTGCTTATTACGTTACATTATAAGCTATTTTCAATGATATACTGCATATCACGTTATATTATAAGGTATTTTCAATGATACTCTGCATATTACGTTATATTATAAGGTATTTTGAATGATACTCTGCATATTACGTTACATTACAAGACATTTTCAATGATACACTGCATATTACGTTACATTATAAGGTATTTTCAATGATACTCTGCATATTACGTTATATTATAAGGTATTTTCAATGATACACAACAAATTACCATATATTATAAGGTATTTTCAATGATACACTGCATATTACGTTATATTATAAGGTATTTTCAATGATACTCTGCATATTACGTTATATTATAAGGTATTTTGAATGATACTCTGCATATTACGTTATATTATCACGTATTTTCAATGATTGACTGCATATTACGTAATATTATAAGGTATTTTCAATGATAGACTGCAAATATTGCATTATATTATAAGGTATTTTCAATGATACACTGCAAATATTACATTATATTATAAGGTATTTTCAATGATACTCTGCATATTACGTTATATTATAAGGTATTTTGAATGATACTCTGCATATTACGTTACATATTACATTACAAGACATTTTCAATGATACACTGCATATTACGTTACATTATAAGGTATTTTCAATGATACACTGCATATTACGTTATATTATCACGTATTTTCAATGATTGACTGCATATTACGTAATATTATGAGGTATTTTCAATGATAGACTGCAAATATTACATTATATTATAAGGTATTTTCAATGATACACTGCAAATATTACATTATATTATAAGGTATTTTCAATGATACACTGCATATTACGTCATACTATAAGGTATTTTCAATGATAGACTGCATATCACGTTATATTATAAGGTATTTTCAATGATACACTGCATATTACGTTATATTATAAGGCATTTTCAATGATACACTGCATATTACGTTATATTATAAGGTATTTTCAATGATATACTGCATATTACGTTATATTATAAGGCATTTTCAATGATACACAACAAATTACCATATATTATAAGGTATTTTCAATGATACACTGCATATTACGTTATATTATAAGGTATTTTCAATGATACATTGCTTATTACGTTACATTATAAGGTATTTTCAATGATATACTGCATATCACGTTATATTATAAGGTATTTTCAATGATACTCTGCATATTACGTTATATTATAAGGTATTTTGAATGATACTCTGCATATTACGTTATATTATCACGTATTTTCAATGATTGACTGCATATTACGTAATATTATAAGGTATTTTCAATGATAGACTGCAAATATTACATTATATTATAAGGTATTTTCAATGATACACTGCATATTACGTTATATTATAAGGTATTTTGAATGCTACTCTGCATATTACGTTACATTACAAGATATTTTCAATGATACACTGCTTATTACGTTACATTATAAGGTATTTTCAATGATATACTGCATATTACGTTATATTATAAGGCATTTTCAATGATTGACTGCATATTACGTAATATTATGAGGTATTTTCAATGATAGACTGCAAATATTGCATTATATTGTAAGGTATTTTCAATGATACACTGCAAATATTACATTATATTATAAGGTATTTTCAATGATATACTGCATATTACGTTATATTATAAGGCATTTTCAATGATTGACTGCATATTACGTAATATTATGAGGTATTTTCAATGATAGACTGCAAATATTGCATTATATTATAAGGTATTTTCAATGATACACTGCAAATATTACATTATATTATAAGGTATTATCAATGATACTCTGCATATTACGTTATATTATAAGGTATTTTGAATGATACTCTGCATATTACGTTACATTACAAGACATTTTCAATGATACACTGCATATTACGTTACATTATAAGGTATTTTCAATGATACACTGCATATTACGTTATATTATCACGTATTTTCAATGATTGACTGCATATTACGTAATATTATGAGGTATTTTCAATGATAGACTGCAAATATTACATTATATTATAAGGTATTTTCAATGATACACTGCAAATATTACATTATATTATAAGGTATTTTCAATGATACACTGCATATTACGTTATACTATAAGGTATTTTCAATGATAGACTGCATATCACGTTATATTATCACGTATTTTCAATGATTGACTGCATATTACGTAATATTATAAGGTATTTTCAATGATAGACTGCAAATATTACATTATATTATAAGGTATTTTCAATGATACACTGCAAATATTACATTATATTATAAGGTATTTTCAATGATACACTGCATATTACGTCATACTATAAGGTATTTTCAATGATAGACTGCATATCACGTTACATTACAAGACATTTTCAATGATACACTGCATATTACGTTACATTATAAGGTATTTTCAATGATACACTGCATATTACGTTATATTATCACGTATTTTCAATGATTGACTGCATATTACGTAATATTATGAGGTATTTTCAATGATAGACTGCAAATATTACATTATATTATAAGGTATTTTCAATGATACACTGCATATTACGTTATATTATCACGTATTTTTAATGATAGACTGCATATTACTATTTATTATAAGGCATTTTCAATGATATACTGCATATCACGTTATATTATAAGGTATTTTCAATGATACTCTGCATATTACGTTATATTATGAGGTATTATCAATGATAGAATGCATATTACATAACATTATAAGGTATTTTCAATGATACACTGCATATTACATTATATTATACTGTATGTTCAATGATACACTGCATATTACGTAATATTATAAGGTATTTTCAATGATACACTGCTTATTACGTTATATAATAAGGTATTTTCAATGATACTCTGCATATTACGTTATATTATAAGGTATTTTCAATGATACATTGCTTATTACGTTACATTATAAGGTATTTTCAATGATATACTGCATATCACGTTATATTATAAGGTATTTTCAATGATACTCTGCATATTACGTTATATTATAAGGTATTTTGAATGATACTCTGCATATTACGTTACATTACAAGACATTTTCAATGATACACTGCATATTACGTTACATTATAAGGTATTTTCAATGATACTCTGCATATTACGTTATATTATAAGGTATTTTCAATGATACACAACAAATTACCATATATTATAAGGTATTTTCAATGATACACTGCATATTACGTTATATTATAAGGTATTTTCAATGATACTCTGCATATTACGTTATATTATAAGGTATTTTGAATGATACTCTGCATATTACGTTATATTATCACGTATTTTCAATGATTGACTGCATATTACGTAATATTATAAGGTATTTTCAATGATAGACTGCAAATATTACATTATATTATAAGGTATTTTCAATGATACACTGCATATTACGTTATATTATAAGGTATTTTGAATGCTACTCTGCATATTACGTTACATTACAAGATATTTTCAATGATACACTGCTTATTACGTTACATTATAAGGTATTTTCAATGATATACTGCATATTACGTTATATTATAAGGCATTTTCAATGATTGACTGCATATTACGTAATATTATGAGGTATTTTCAATGATAGACTGCAAATATTGCATTATATTATAAGGTATTTTCAATGATACACTGCAAATATTACATTATATTATAAGGTATTTTCAATGATACTCTGCATATTACGTTATATTATAAGGTATTTTGAATGATACTCTGCATATTACGTTACATATTACATTACAAGACATTTTCAATGATACACTGCATATTACGTTATATTATAAGGTATTTTCAATGATACACTGCATATTACGTTATATTATCACGTATTTTCAATGATTGACTGCATATTACGTAATATTATGAGGTATTTTCAATGATAGACTGCAAATATTACATTATATTATAAGGTATTTTCAATGATACACTGCAAATATTACATTATATTATAAGGTATTTTCAATGATACACTGCATATTACGTCATACTATAAGGTATTTTCAATGATAGACTGCATATCACGTTATATTATAAGGTATTTTCAATGATACACTGCATATTACGTTATATTATAAGGCATTTTCAATGATACACTGCATATTACGTTATATTATAAGGTATTTTCAATGATATACTGCATATTACGTTATATTATAAGGCATTTTCAATGATAGACTGCATATTACGTTATATTATCACGTATTTTCAATGATTGACTGCATATTACGTAATATTATAAGGTATTTTCAATGATAGACTGCAAATATTACATTATATTATAAGGTATTTTCAATGATACACTGCATATTACGTTATATTATCACGTATTTTTAATGATAGACTGCATATTACTATTTATTATAAGGCATTTTCAATGATATACTGCATATCACGTTATATTATAAGGTATTTTCAATGATACATTGCTTATTACGTTACATTATAAGGTATTTTCAATGATATACTGCATATCACGTTATAGTATAAGGTATTTTCAATGATACTCTGCATATTACGTTATATTATAAGGTATTTTGAATGATACTCTGCATATTACGTTATATTATCACGTATTTTCAATGATTGACTGCATATTACGTAATATTATAAGGTATTTTCAATAATAGACTGCAAATATTACATTATATTATAAGGTATTTTCAATGATACACTGCAAATATTACATTATATTATAAGGTATTTTCAATGATACACTGCATATTACGTCATACTATAAGGTATTTTCAATGATAGACTGCATATCACGTTACATTACAAGACATTTTCAATGATACACTGCATATTACGTTACATTATAAGGTATTTTCAATGATACACTGCATATTACGTTATATTATCACGTATATTCAATGATTGACTGCATATTACGTAATATTATGAGGTATTTTCAATGATAGACTGCAAATATTACATTATATTATAAGGTATTTTAAATGATACACTGCATATTACGTTATATTATCACGTATTTTTAATGATAGACTGCATATTACTATTTATTATAAGGCATTTTCAATGATATACTGCATATCACGTTATATTATAAGGTATTTTCAATGATACTCTGCATATTACGTTATATTATAAGGTATTTTCAATGATAGACTGCATATTACATAACATTATAAGGTATTTTCAATGATACACTGCATATTACATTATATTATAGGGTATTTTCAATGATACACTGCATATTACGTTATATTATAAGGTATTTTCAATGATACTCTGCATATTACGTTATATTATGAGGTATTATCAATGATAGACTGCAAATATTACGTTATATTATAAGGTATTTTCAATGATACATTGCTTATTACGTTACATTATAAGGTATTTTCAATGATATACTGCATATCACGTTATATTATAAGGTATTTTCAATGATACTCTGCATATTACGTTATATTATAAGGTATTTTGAATGATACTCTGCATATTACGTTATATTATAAGGTATTTTTAATGATAGACTGCATATTACTATATATTATAAGGCATTTTGAATGATACTCTGCATATTACGTTACATTACAAGACATTTTCAATGATACACTGCATATTACGTTATATTATAAGGCATTTTCAATGATAGTCTGCATATTACGTTATATTATAAGGTATTTTCAATGATACACAACAAATTACCATATATTATAAGGTATTTTCAATGATACACTGCATATTACGTTATATTATAAGGTATTTTCAATGATACACTGCTTATTACGTTACATTATAAGGTATTTTCAATGATATACTGCATATCACGTTATATTATAAGGTATTTTCAATGATACACAACAAATTACCATATATTATAAGGTATTTTCAATGATACACTGCATATTACGTTATATTATAAGGTATTTTCAATGATACATTGCTTATTACGTTACATTATAAGGTATTTTCAATGATATACTGCATATCACGTTATATTATAAGGTATTTTCAATGATACTCTGCATATTACGTTATATTATAAGGTATTTTGAATGATACTCTGCATATTACGTTATATTATAAGGTATTTTTAATGATACTCTGCATATTACGTTATATTATAAGGCATTTTCAATGATAGACTGCAAATATTACATTATATTATAAGGTATTTTCAATGATACACTGCATATTACGCCATACTATAAGGTATTTTCAATGATAGACTGCATATCACGTTATATTATAAGGTATTTTCAATGATACACTGCATATTACGTTATATTATAAGGCATTTTCAATGATACACTGCATATTACGTTATATTATAAGGTATTTTCAATGATATACTGCATATTACGTTATATTATAAGGCATTTTCAATGATAGACTGCATATTACGTTATATTATCACGTATTTTCAATGATTGACTGCATATTACGTAATATTATAAGGTATTTTCAATGATACACTACAAATTACCATATATTATAAGGTATTTTCAATGATACACTGCATATTACGTTATATTATAAGGTATTTTCAATGATACATTGCTTATTACGTTACATTATAAGGTATTTTCAATGATATACTGCATATCACGTTATATTATAAGGTATTTTCAATGATACTCTGCATATTACGTTATATTATAAGGTATTTTGAATGATACTCTGCATATTACGTTATATTATAAGGTATTTTTAATGATAGACTGCATATTACTATATATTATAAGGCATTTTCAATGATACTCTGCATATTACGTTACATTACAAAACATTTTCAATGATACACTGCATATTACGTTACATTATAAGGTATTTTCAATGATACTCTGCATATTACGTTATATTATAAGGTATTTTCAATGATACATTGCTTATTACGTTACATTATAAGGTATTTTCAATGATATACTGCATATCACGTTATATTATAAGGTATTTTCAATGATACTCTGCATATTACGTTATATTATAAGGCATTTTCAATGATAGACTGCAAATATTACATTATATTATAAGGTATTTTCAACGATACACTGCATATTACATTATATTATAGGGTATGTTCAATGATACACTGCATATTACGTAATATTATAAGGCATTTTCAATGATACACTGCATATTACAATACGTTATATTATAAGGTATTTTCAATGATACACTGCATATTACGTTATATTATAAGGTATTTTCAATGATACTCTGCATATTACGTTATATTATGAGGTATTATCAATGATAGACTGCAAATATTACATAATATTATAAGGTATTTTCAATGATACACTGCATATTACGCCATACTATAAGGTATTTTCAATGATAGACTGCATATCACATTATATTATAAGGTATTTTCAATGATACACTGCATATTACGTTATATTATAAGGCATTTTCAATGATACACTGCATATTACGTTATATTATAAGGTATTTTCAATGATATACTGCATATTACGTTATATTATAAGGCATTTTCAATGATACACAACAAATTACCATATATTATAAGGTATTTTCAATGATACACTGCATATTACGTTATATTATAAGGTATTTTCAATGATACATTGCTTATTACGTTACATTATAAGGTATTTTCAATGATATACTGCATATCACGTTATATTATAAGGTATTTTCAATGATACACAACAAATTACCATATATTATAATGTATTTTCAATGATACACTGCATATTACGTTATATTATAAGGTATTTTCAATGATACATTGCTTATTACGTTACATTATAAGGTATTTTCAATGATATACTGCATATCACGTTATATTATAAGGTATTTTCAATGATACTCTGCATATTACGTTATATTATAAGGTATTTTGAATGATACTCTGCATATTACGTTATATTATAAGGTATTTTTAATGATACTCTGCATATTACGTTATATTATAAGGCATTTTCAATGATAGACTGCAAATATTACATTATATTATAAGGTATTTTAAATGATACACTGCATATTACGTTATATTATCACGTATTTTTAATGATAGACTGCATATTACTATTTATTATAAGGCATTTTCAATGATATACTGCATATCACGTTATATTATAAGGTATTTTCAATGATACTCTGCATATTACGTTATATTATAAGGTATTTTCAATGATAGACTGCATATTACATAACATTATAAGGTATTTTCAATGATACACTGCATATTACATTATATTATAGGGTATTTTCAATGATACACTGCATATTACGTTATATTATAAGGTATTTTCAATGATACTCTGCATATTACGTTATATTATGAGGTATTATCAATGATAGACTGCAAATATTACGTTATATTATAAGGTATTTTCAATGATACATTGCTTATTACGTTACATTATAAGGTATTTTCAATGATATACTGCATATCACGTTATATTATAAGGTATTTTCAATGATACTCTGCATATTACGTTATATTATAAGGTATTTTGAATGATACTCTGCATATTACGTTATATTATAAGGTATTTTTAATGATAGACTGCATATTACTATATATTATAAGGCATTTTGAATGATACTCTGCATATTACGTTACATTACAAGACATTTTCAATGATACACTGCATATTACGTTACATTATAAGGCATTTTCAATGATACTCTGCATATTACGTTATATTATAAGGTATTTTCAATGATACACAACAAATTACCATATATTATAAGGTATTTTCAATGATACACTGCATATTACGTTATATTATAAGGTATTTTCAATGATACATTGCTTATTACGTTACATTATAAGGTATTTTCAATGATATACTGCATATCACGTTATATTATAAGGTATTTTCAATGATACACAACAAATTACTATATATTATAAGGTATTTTCAATGATACACTGCATATTACGTTATATTATAAGGTATTTTCAATGATACATTGCTTATTACGTTACATTATAAGGTATTTTCAATGATATACTGCATATCACGTTATATTATAAGGTATTTTCAATGATACTCTGCATATTACGTTATATTATAAGGTATTTTGAATGATACTCTGCATATTACGTTATATTATAAGGTATTTTTAATGATACTCTGCATATTACGTTATATTATAAGGCATTTTCAATGATAGACTGCAAATATTACATTATATTATAAGGTATTTTCAACGATACACTGCATATTACATTATATTATAGGGTATGTTCAATGATACACTGCATATTACGTAATATTATAAGGCATTTTCAATGATACACTGCATATTACAATACGTTATATTATAAGGTATTTTCAATGATACACTGCATATTACGTTATATTATAAGGTATTTTCAATGATACTCTGCATATTACGTTATATTATGAGGTATTATCAATGATAGACTGCAAATATTACATAATATTATAAGGTATTTTCAATGATACACTGCATATTACGTCATACTATAAGGTATTTTCAATGATAGACTGCATATCACGTTATATTATAAGGTATTTTCAATGATACACTGCATATTACGTTATATTATAAGGCATTTTCAATGATACACTGCATATTACGTTATATTATAAGGTATTTTCAATGATATACTGCATATTACGTTATATTATAAGGCATTTTCAATGATAGACTGCATATTACGTTATATTATCACGTATTTTCAATGATTGACTGCATATTACGTAATATTATAAGGTATTTTCAATGATACACAACAAATTACCATATATTATAAGGTATTTTCAATGATACACTGCATATTACGTTATATTATAAGGTATTTTCAATGATACATTGCTTATTACGTTACATTATAAGGTATTTTCAATGATATACTGCATATCACGTTATATTATAAGGTATTTTCAATGATACTCTGCATATTACGTTATATTATAAGGTATTTTGAATGATACTCTGCATATTACGTTATATTATAAGGTATTTTTAATGATAGACTGCATATTACTATATATTATAAGGCATTTTCAATGATACTCTGCATATTACGTTACATTACAAGACATTTTCAATGATACACTGCATATTACGTTACATTATAAGGTATTTTCAATGATATACTGCATATCACGTTATATTATAAGGTATTTTCAATGATACTCTGCATATTACGTTATATTATAAGGTATTTTGAATGATACTCTGCATATTACGTTATATTATAAGGTATTTTTAATGATACTCTGCATATTACGTTATATTATAAGGCATTTTCAATGATAGACTGCAAATATTACATTATATTATAAGGTATTTTAAATGATACACTGCATATTACGTTATATTATCACGTATTTTTAATGATAGACTGCATATTACTATTTATTATAAGGCATTTTCAATGATATACTGCATATCACGTTATATTATAAGGTATTTTCAATGATACTCTGCATATTACGTTATATTATAAGGTATTTTCAATGATAGACTGCATATTACATAACATTATAAGGTATTTTCAATGATACACTGCATATTACATTATATTATAGGGTATTTTCAATGATACACTGCATATTACGTTATATTATAAGGTATTTTCAATGATACACTGCATATTACGTTATATTATGAGGTATTATCAATGATAGACTGCAAATATTACGTTATATTATAAGGTATTTTCAATGATACATTGCTTATTACGTTACATTATAAGGTATTTTCAATGATATACTGCATATCACGTTATATTATAAGGTATTTTCAATGATACTCTGCATATTACGTTATATTATAAGGTATTTTGAATGATACTCTGCATATTACGTTATATTATAAGGTATTTTCAATGATAGACTGCATATTACTATATATTATAAGGCATTTTGAATGATACTCTGCATATTACGTTACATTACAAGACATTTTCAATGATACACTGCATATTACGTTACATTATAAGGCATTTTCAATGATACTCTGCATATTACGTTATATTATAAGGTATTATCAGGCATTTTCAATGATACACTGCATATTACGTTATATTATAAGCTATTTTCAATGATAGACTGCTTATTACGTTACATTATAAGGTATTTTCAATGATATACTGCATATCACGTTATATTATAAGGTATTTTCAATGATACACAGCATATTACTATATATTATAAGGTATTTTCAATGATACACTGCATATTACGTTATATTATAATGTATTTTCAATGATACATTGCTTATTACGTTACATTATAAGGTATTTTCAATGATATACTGCATATCACGTTATATTATAAGGTATTTTCAATGATACTCTGCATATTACGTTATATTATAAGGTATTTTGAATGATACTCTGCATATTACGTTATATTATAAGGTATTTTTAATGATAGACTGCATATTACTATATATTATAAGGCATTTTCAATGATACTCTGCATATTACGTTACATTACAAGACATTTTCAATGATACATTGCTTATTACGTTACATTATAAGGTATTTTCAATGATATACTGCATATCACGTTATATTATAAGGTATTTTCAATGATACTCTGCATATTACGTTATATTATAAGGCATTTTCAATGATAGACTGCAAATATTACATTATATTATAAGGTATTTTCAACGATACACTGCATATTACATTATATTATAGGGTATGTTCAATGATACACTGCATATTACGTAATATTATAAGGCATTTTCAATGATACACTGCATATTACAATACGTTATATTATAAGGTATTTTCAATGATACACTGCATATTACGTTATATTATAAGGTATTTTCAATGATACTCTGCATATTACGTTATATTATGAGGTATTATCAATGATAGACTGCAAATATTACATAATATTATAAGGTATTTTCAATGATACACTGCATATTACGCCATACTATAAGGTATTTTCAATGATAGACTGCATATCACGTTATATTATAAGGTATTTTCAATGATACACTGCATATTACGTTATATTATAAGGCATTTTCAATGATACACTGCATATTACTATTTATTATAAGGCATTTTCAATGATATACTGCATATCACGTTATATTATAAGGTATTTTCAATGATACATTGCTTATTACGTTACATTATAAGGTATTTTCAATGATACACTGCATATTACATTATATTATAGGGTATTTTCAATGATACACTGCATATTACGTTATATTATCACGTATTTTCAATGATTGACTGCATATTACGTAATATTATGAGGTATTTTCAATGATAGACTGCAAATATTACATTATATTATAAGGTATTTTCAATGATACACTGCAAATATTACATTATATTATAGGGTATTTTCAATGATACACTGCATATTACGTTATATTATCACGTATTTTCAATGATTGACTGCATATTACGTAATATTATGAGGTATTTTCAATGATAGACTGCAAATATTACATTATATTATAAGGTATTTTCAATGATACACTGCAAATATTACATTATATTATAAGGTATTTTCAATGATACACTGCATATTACGTCATACTACAAGGTATTTTCAATGATAGTCTGCATATCACGTTATATTATAAGGTATTTTCAATGATACACTGCATATTACGTTATATTATAAGGCATTTTCAATGATACACTGCATATTACGTTATATTATAAGGTATTTTCAATGATATACTGCATATTACGTTATATTATAAGGCATTTTCAATGATAGACTGCATATTACGTTATATTATCACGTATTTTCAATGATTGACTGCATATTACGTAATATTATAAGGTATTTTCAATGATAGACTGCAAATATTACATTATATTATAAGGTATTTTCAATGATACACTGCATATTACGTTATGTTATCACGTATTTTTAATGATAGACTGCATATTGCTATTTATTATAAGGTATTTTCAATGATACACTGCATATTACGTTATATTATAAGGCATTTTCAATGATACACTGCATATTACGTTATATTATAAGGTATTTTCAATGATATACTGCATATTACGTTATATTATAAGGCATTTTCAATGATAGACTGCATATTACGTTATATTATCACGTATTTTCAATGATTGACTGCATATTACGTAATATTATAAGGTATTTTCAATGATAGACAGCAAATATTACATTATATTATAAGGTATTTTCAATGATACACTGCATATTACATGATATTATACTGTATGTTCAATGATACACTGCATATTACGTAATATTATAAGGTATTTTCAATGATACACTGCTTATTACGTTATATAATAAGGTATTTTCAATGATACTCTGCATATTACGTTACATTACAAGACATTTTCAATGATACACTGCATATTACGTTACATTATAAGGTATTTTCAATGATACTCTGCATATTACGTTATATTATAAGGTATTTTCAATGATACACAACAAATTACCATATATTATAAGGTATTTTCAATGATACACTGCATATTACGTTACATTATAAGGTATTTTCAATGATACTCTGCATATTACGTTATATTATAAGGTATTTTCAATGATACACAACAAATTACCATATATTATAAGGTATTTTCAATGATACACTGCATATTACGTTATATTATAAGGTATTTTCAATGATACATTGCTTATTACGTTACATTATAAGGTATTTTCAATGATATACTGCGTATCACGTTATATTATAAGGTATTTTCAATGATACTCTGCATATTACGTTATATTATAAGGTATTTTGAATGATACTCTGCATATTACGTTACATTACAAGATATTTTCAATGATACACTGCTTATTACGTTACATTATAAGGTATTTTCAATGATATACTGCATATTACGTTATATTATAAGGCATTTTCAATGATTGACTGCATAATACGTAATATTATGAGGTATTTTCAATGATAGACTGCAAATATTGCATTATATTATAAGGTATTTTCAATGATACACTGCATATTACATTATATTATAGGGTATTTTCAATGATACACTGCATATTACGTTATATTATCACGTATTTTCAGTGATTGACTGCATATTACGTAATATTATGAGGTATTTTCAATGATAGACTGCAAATATTACATTATATTATAAGGTATTTTCAATGATACACTGCAAATATTACATTATATTATAAGGTATTTTCAATGATACACTGCATATTACGTCATACTATAAGGTATTTTCAATGATAGACTGCATATCACGTTATATTATAAGGTATTTTCAATGATACACTGCATATTACGTTATATTATAAGGCATTTTCAATGATACACTGCATATTACGTTATATTAAAAGGTATTTTCAATGATATACTGCATATTACGTTATATTTTAAGGCATTTTGAATGATAGACTGCATATTTCGTTATATTATCACGTATTTTCAATGATTGACTGCATATTACGTAATATTATAAGGTATTTTCAATGATACACTGCAAATATTACATTATATTATAAGGTATTTTCAATGATACACTGCATATTACGTCATACTATAAGGTATTTTCAATGATAGACTGCATATCACGTTATATTACAAGGTATTTTCAATGATACACTGCTTATTACGTTACATTATAAGGTATTTTCAATGATATACTGCATATTACGTTATATTATAAGGCATTTTCAATGATTGACTGCATATTACGTAATATTATGAGGTATTTTGAATGATAGACTGCAAATATTGCATTATATTATAAGGTATTTTCAATGATACACTGCATATTACGTTATATTATCACGTATTTTTAATGATAGACTGCATATTACTATTTATTATAAGGCATTTTCAATGATATACTGCATATCACGTTATATTATAAGGTATTTTCAATGATACTCTGCATATTACGTTATATTATAAGGTATTTTGAATGATACTCTGCATATTACGTTACATTACAAGACATTTTCAATGATAGACTGCATATTACTATATATTATAAGGTATTTTCAATGATACACTGCATATTACATGATATTATACTGTATGTTCAATGATACACTGCATATTACGTAATATTATAAGGTATTTTCAATGATACACTGCTTATTACGTTATATAATAAGGTATTTTCAATGATACTCTGCATATTACGTTACATTACAAGACATTTTCAATGATACACTGCATATTACGTTACATTATAAGGTATTTTCAATGATACTCTGCATATTACGTTATATTATAAGGTATTTTCAATGATACACAACAAATTACCATATATTATAAGGTATTTTCAATGATACACTGCATATTACGTTATATTATAAGGTATTTTCAATGATACATTGCTTATTACGTTACATTATAAGGTATTTTCAATGATATACTGCGTATCACGTTATATTATAAGGTATTTTCAATGATACTCTGCATATTACGTTATATTATAAGGTATTTTGAATGATACTCTGAATATTACGTTACATTACAAGATATTTTCAATGATACACTGCTTATTACGTTACATTATAAGGTATTTTCAATGATATACTGCATATTACGTTATATTGTCACGTATTTTCAGTGATTGACTGCATATTACGTAATATTATGAGGTATTTTCAATGATAGACTGCAAATATTACATTATATTATAAGGTATTTTCAATGATACACTGCAAATATTACATTATATTATAAGGTATTTTCAATGATACACTGCATATTACGTCATACTATAAGGTATTTTCAATGATAGACTGCATATCACGTTATATTATAAGGTATTTTCAATGATACACTGCATATTACGTTATATTATAAGGCATTTTCAATGATACACTGCATATTACGTTATATTAAAAGGTATTTTCAATGATATACTGCATATTACGTTATATTTTAAGGCATTTTCAATGATAGACTGCATATTACGTTATATTATCACGTATTTTCAATGATTGACTGCATATTACGTAATATTATAAGGTATTTTCAATGATACTCTGCATATTACGTTATATTATGAGGTATTATCAATGATAGACTGCAAATATTACATTATATTATAAGGTATTTTCAATGATACACTGCAAATATTACATTATATTATAAGGTATTTTCAATGATACACTGCATATTACGTCATACTATAAGGTATTTTCAATGATAGACTGCATATCACGTTATATTATAAGGTATTTTCAATGATACACTGCTTATTACGTTACATTATAAGGTATTTTCAATGATATACTGCATATTACGTTATATTATAAGGCATTTTCAATGATTGACTGCATATTACGTAATATTATGAGGTATTTTCAATGATAGACTGCAAATATTGCATTATATTATAAGGTATTTTCAATGATACACTGCATATTACGTTATATTATCACGTATTTTTAATGATAGACTGCATATTACTATTTATTATAAGGCATTTTCAATGATATACTGCATATCACGTTATATTATAAGGTATTTTCAATGATACTCTGCATATTACGTTATATTATAAGGTATTTTGAATGATACTCTGCATATTACGTTACATTACAAGACATTTTCAATGATAGACTTCATATTACTATATATTATAAGGCATTTTCAATGATACTCTGCATATTACGTTACATTACAAGACATTTTCAATGATACACTGCATATTACGTTACATTATAAGGTATTTTCAATGATACTCTGCATATTACGTTATATTATAAGGTATTTTCAATGATACACAACAAATTACCATATATTATAAGGTATTTTCAATGATACACTGCATATTACGTTATATTATAAGGTATTTTCAATGATACATTGCTTATTACGTTACATTATAAGGTATTTTCAATGATATACTGCATATCACGTTATATTATAAGGTATTTTCAATGATACTCTGCATATTACGTTATATTATAAGGTATTTTGAATGATACTCTGCATATTACGTTATATTATAAGGTATTTTTAATGATAGACTGCATATTACTATATATTATAAGGCATTTTCAATGATACTCTGCATATTACGTTATATTATAAGGCATTTTCAATGATAGACTGCAAAAATTACATTATATTATAAGGTATTTTCAATGATGCAATGCATATTACATTATATTATAGGGTATGTTCAATGATACACTGCATATTACGTAATATTATAAGGCATTTTCAATGATACACTGCATATTACAATACGTTATATTATAAGGTTTTTTCAATGATACACTGCATATTACGTTATATTATAAGGTATTTTCAATGATATAGTGCATATTACGTTGTATTATAAGGCATTTTCAATGATAGACTGCATATTACGTTATATTATAAGGCATTTTCAATGATACTCTGCATATTACGTTACATTACAAGGTATTTTCAATGATATACTGCATATCACGTTATATTATATGGTATTTTCAATGATAGACTGCAAATATTACATTATATTATAAGGTATTTTCAATGATACACTGCATATTACATTATATTATAGGGTATGTTCAATGATACACTGCATATTACGTAATATTATAAGGTATTTTCAATGATAGACTGCAAAAATTACATTATATTATAAGGCATTTTCAATGATACACTGCATATTACGTTATATTATAAGGTATTTTCAATGATATACTGCATATGACGTTATATTATAAGGCATTTTCAATGATAGACTGCATATTACGTTATATTATCACGTATTTTCAATGATTGACTGCATATTACGTAATATTATAAGGTATTTTCAATGATAGACTGCAAATATTACATTATATTATAAGGTATTTTCAACGATACACTGCATATTACGTTATATTATCACGTATTTTTAATGATAGACTGCATATTACTATTTATTATAAGGCATTTTCAATGATATACTGCATATCACGTTATATTATAAGGTATTTTCAATGATACTCTGCATATTACGTTATATTATAAGGTATTTTCAATGATACACAACAAATTACCATATATTATAAGGTATTTTCAATGATACACTGCATATTACGTTATATTATAAGGTATTTTCAATGATACATTGCTTATTACGTTACATTATAAGGTATTTTCAATGATATACTGCATATCACGTTATATTATAAGGTATTTTCAATGATACTCTGCATATTACGTTATATTATAAGGTATTTTGAATGATACTCTGCATATTACGTTATATTATAAGGTATTTTTAATGATAGACTGCATATTACTATATATTATAAGGCATTTTCAATGATACTCTGCATATTACGTTACATTACAAGACATTTTCTATGATACACTGCATATTACGTTACATTATAAGGTATTTTCAATGATACTCTGCATATTACGTTATATTATAAGGTATTTTCAATGATACACAACAAATTACCATATATTATAAGGTATTTTCAATGATACACTGCATATTACGTTATATTATAAGGTATTTTCAATGATACATTGCTTATTACGTTATATTATAAGGTATTTTGAATGATACTCTGCATATTACGTTATATTATAAGGTATTTTTAATGATAGACTGCATATTACTATATATTATAAGGCATTTTCAATGATACTCTGCATATTACGTTACATTACAAGACATTTTTAATGATAGACTGCATATTACTATATATTATAAGGCATTTTCAATGATACTCTGCATATTACGTTATATTATAAGGCATTTTCAATGATAGACTGCAAATATTACATTATATTATAAGGTATTTTCAACGATACACTGCATATTACATTATATTATAGGGTATGTTCAATGATACACTGCATATTACGTAATATTATAAGGCATTTTCAATGATACACTGCATATTACAATACGTTATATTATAAGGTATTTTCAATGATACACTGCATATTACGTTATATTATAAGGTATTTTCAATGATATAGTGCATATTACGTTGTATTATAAGGCATTTTCAATGATAGACTGCATATTACGTTATATTATAAGGCATTTTCAATGATACTCTGCATATTGCGTTACATTACAAGATATTTTCAATGATACACTGCTTATTACGTTACGTTATAAGGTATTTTCAATGATATACTGCATATCACGTTATATTATATGGTATTTTCAATGATAGACTGCAAATATTACATTATATTATAAGGTATTTTCAATGATACACTGCATATTACATTATATTATAGGGTATGTTCAATGATACACTGCATATTACGTAATATTATAAGGTATTTTCAATGATAGACTGCAAATATTACATTATATTATAAGGTATTTTCAACGATACACTGCATATTACGTTATATTATCACGTATTTTTAATGATAGACTGCATATTACTATTTATTATAAGGCATTTTCAATGATATACTGCATATCACGTTATATTATAAGGTATTTTCAATGATACTCTGCATATTACGTTATATTATATGGTATTTTCAATGATAGACTGCAAATATTACATTATATTATAAGGTATTTTCAATGATACACTGCATATTACATTATATTATAGGGTATGTTCAATGATACACTGCATATTACGTAATATTATAAGGTATTTTCAATGATAGACTGCAAAAATTACATTATATTATAAGGTATTTTCAATGATGCACTGCATATTACATTATATTATAGGGTATTTTCAATGATACACTGCATATTACGTTATATTATAAGGTATTTTCAATGATAGACTGCAAATATTACATTATATTATAAGGTATTTTCAATGATACACTGCATATTACGTTATATTATAAGGTATTTTCAATGATACACTGCATATTACATTATATTATAAGGCATTTTCAATGATACACTGCATATTACATTATATTATAAGGTATTTTCAATGATACACTGCATATTACGTTATATTATATGGTATTTTCAATGATAGACTGCAAATATTACATTATATTATAAGGTATTTTCAATGATACACTGCATATTACGTTATATTATAAGGTATTTTCAATGATACATTGCTTATTACGTTATATTATAAGGTATTTTGAATGATACTCTGCATATTACGTTATATTATAAGGTATTTTTAATGATAGACTGCATATTACTATATATTATAAGGCATTTTCAATGATACTCTGCATATTACGTTACATTACAAGACATTTTTAATGATACACTGCATATTACGTTATATTATAAGGTATTTTCAATGATACACTGCATATTACATTATATTATAGGGTATGTTCAATGATACACTGCATACTACGTAATATTATAAGGCATTTTCAATGATACACTGCATATTACAATACGTTATATTATAAGGTATTTTCAATGATACACTGCATATTACGTTGTATTATAAGGCATTTTCAATGATAGACTGCATATTACATTATATTATAAGGCATTTTCAATGATACACTGCATATTACATTATATTATAGGGTATTTTCAATGATAGACTGCATATCACGTTATATTATAAGGTATTTTCAATGATAGACTGCAAATATTACATTATATTATAAGGTATTTTCAATGATACACTGCATATTACGTTATATTATAAGGTATTTTCAATGATATACTGCATATTACATTATATTATAAGGCATTTTCAATGATACACTGCATATTACATTGTATTATAAGGCATTTTCAATGATAGACTGCATATTACATTATATTATAAGGCATTTTCAATGATACACTGCATATTACATTGTATTATAGGGTATTTTCAATGATACACTGCATATAACGTTATATTATAAGGTATTTTGAATGATACTCTGCATATTACGTTACATTACAAGACATTTTCAATGATACACTGCTTATTACGTTACATTATAAGGTATTTTCAATGATACACTGCATATTACGTTATATTATAAGGTATTTTCAATGATATACTGCATATTACGTTATATTATAAGGTATTTTCAATGATACACTGCATATTACATTATATTATAGGGTATGTTCAATGATACACTGCATATTACGTAATATTATAAGGCATTTTCAATGATACACTGCATATTACAATACGTTATATTATAAGGTATTTTCAATGATACACTGCATATTACGTTGTATTATAAGGCATTTTCAATGATAGACTGCATATTACATTATATTATAAGGCATTTTCAATGATACACTGCATATTACATTGTATTATAGGGTATTTTCAATGATACACTGCATATAACGTTATATTATAAGGTATTTTGAATGATACTCTGCATATTACGTTACATTACAAGATATTTTCAATGATACACTGCTTATTACGTTACATTATAAGGTATTTTCAATGATACACTGCATATTACGTTATATTATAAGGTATTTTCAATGATATACTGCATATTACGTTGTATTATAACGCATTTTCAATGATAGACTGCATATTACATTATATTATAAGGCATTTTCAATGATACACTGCATATTACATTATATTATAGGGTATTTTCAATGATACACTGCATATAACGTTATATTATAAGGTATTTTCAATGATACACTGCATATTACGTTATATTATAAGGTATTTTCAATGATAGACTGCAAATATTACATTATATTATAAGGTATTTTCAATGATACACTGCATATTACGTTATATTATAAGGCATTTTCAATGATAGATTGCATATTACGTTATATTATCACGTATTTTCAATGATATACTGCATATTACGTTATATTATAAGGCATTTTCAATGATACACTGCATACTACGTTATATTATAAGGTATTTTCAATGATACACTGCATATTACGTTATATTATAAGGTATTTTCAATGATACACTGCATATTACGTTATATTATAAGGTATTTTCAATGATACACTGCATATTACATTATATTATAGGGTATGTTCAATGATACACTGCATACTACGTAATATTATAAGGCATTTTCAATGATACACTGCATATTACAATACGTTATATTATAAGGTATTTTCAATGATACACTGCATATTACGTTGTATTATAAGGCATTTTCAATGATAGACTGCATATTACATTATATTATACGGCATTTTCAATGATACACTGCATATTACATTATATTATAGGGTATTTTCAATGATAGACTGCATATCACGTTATATTATAAGGTATTTTCAATGATAGACTGCAAATATTACATTATATTATAAGGTATTTTCAATGATACACTGCATATTACGTTATATTATAAGGTATTTTCAATGATATACTGCATATTACATTATATTATAAGGCATTTTCAATGATACACTGCATATTACATTATATTATAGGGTATTTTCAATGATACACTGCATATAACGTTATATTATAAGGTATTTTCAATGATACACTGCATATTACGTTATATTATAAGGTATTTTCAATGGTAGACTGCAAATATTACGTTATATTATAAGGTATTTTCAATGATACACTGCATATTACGTTATATTATAAGGTATTTTCAATGATACACTGCATATTACATTATATTATAGGGTATTTTCAATGATACACTGCATATAACGTTATATTATAAGGTATTTTGAATGATACTCTGCATATTACGTTACATTACAAGACATTTTCAATGATACACTGCTTATGACGTTACATTATAAGGTATTTTCAATGATACACTGCATATTACGTTATATTATAAGGTATTTTCAATGGTAGACTGCAAATATTACATTATATTATAAGGTATTTTCAATGATACACTGCATATTACGTTATACTATAAGGTATTTTCAATGATAGACTGCATATCACGTTATATTATAAGGTATTTTCAATGATACACTGCATATTACGTTATATTATAAGGTATTTTCAATGTTACACTGCATATTACGTTATATTATAAGGTATTTTCAATGATATACTGCATATTACGTTATATTATAAGGCATTTTCAATGATAGACTGCATATTACGTTATATTATAAGGTATTTTCAATGATATACTGCATATTACGTTATATTATAAGGCATTTTCAATGATAGACTGCATATTACGTTATATTATCACGTATTTTCAAAGATTGACTGCATATTACGTTACATTATAAGGTATTTTCAATGATATACTGCATATCACGTTATATTATAATGTATTTTCAATGATACTCTGCATATTACGTTATATTATAAGGCATTTTCAATGATAGACTGCATATTACGTTATATTATCACGTATTTTCAATGATAGGCTGCATATCACGTTATATTATAAGGTATTTTCAATGATACACTGCATATTTCGTTATATTATAAGGTATTTTCAATGATACACTGCATATTACGTTATATTATAAGGTATTTTCAATGATATACTGCATATTACGTTATATTATAAGGCATTTTCAATGATAGACTGCATATTACGTTATATTATAAGGTATTTTCAATGATATACTGCATATTACGTTATATTATAAGGCATTTTCAATGATAGATTGCATATTACGTTATATTATCACGTATTTTCAGTGATATACTGCATATTACGTTATATTATAAGGCATTTTCAATGATAGACTGCATATTACGTTATATTATCACGTATTTTCAATGATTGACTGCATATTACGTAATATTATAAGGTATTTTCAATGATAGACTGCAAATATTACATTATATTATAAGGTATCTTCAATGATACACTGCATATTACGTAATATTATAAGGCATTTTCAATGATAGACTGCATATTACGTTATATTATCACGTATTTTCAATGATAGGCTGCATATCACGTTATATTATAAGGTATTTTCAATGATACACTGCATATTTCGTTATATTATAAGGTATTTTCAATGATACACTGCATATTACGTTATATTATAAGGTATTTTCAATGATATACTGCATATTACGTTATACTATAAGGTATTTTCAATGATAGACTGCATATCACGTTATATTATAAGGTATTTTCAATGATACACTGCATATTACGTTATATTATAAGGTATTTTCAATGATACACTGCATATTACGTTATATTATAAGGTATTTTCAATGATATACTGCATATTACGTTATATTATAAGGCATTTTCAATGATAGATTGCATATTACGTTATATTATAAGGCATTTTCAATGATACACTGCATATTACGTTATATTATAAGGTATTTTCAATGATACACTGCATATTACGTTATATTATAAGGTATTTTCAATGATATACTGCATATTACGTTATATTATAAGGTATTTTCAATGATACACTGCATATTACATTATATTATAGGGTATGTTCAATGATACACTGCATATTACGTTATATTATAAGGTATTTTCAATGATAGACTGCAAATATTACATTATATTATAAGGTATTTTCAATGATACACTGCATATTACATTATATTATAGGGTATGTTCAATGATACACTGCATATCACGTTATATTATAAGGTATTTTCAATGATAGACTGCATATTACGTTATATTATCACGTATTTTCAATGATTGACAGCATATTACGTTACATTATAAGGTATTTTCAATGATATACTGCATATCACGTTATATTATAAGGTATTTTCAATGATACTCTGCATATTACGTTATATTATAAGGCATTTTCAATGATAGACTGCATATTACGTTATATTATCACGTATTTTCAATGATAGGCTGCATATCACGTTATATTATAAGGTATTTTCAATGATACACTGCATATTTCGTTATATTATAAGGTATTTTCAATGATACACTGCATATTACGTTATATTATAAGGTATTTTCAATGATATACTGCATATTACGTTATATTATAAGGCATTTTCAATGATAGACTGCATATTACGTTATATTATAAGGTATTTTCAATGATATACTGCATATTACGTTATATTATAAGGCATTTTCAATGATAGACTGCATATTACGTTATATTATCACGTATTTTCAGTGATATACTGCATATTACGTTATATTATAAGGCATTTTCAATGATAGACTGCATATTACGTTATATTATCACGTATTTTCAATGATTGACTGCATATTACGTAATATTATAAGGTATTTTCAATGATAGACTGCAAATATTACATTATATTATAAGGTATTTTCAATGATACACTGCATATTACGTAATATTATAAGGCATTTTCAATGATAGACTGCATATTACGTTATATTATCACGTATTTTCAATGATAGGCTGCATATCACGTTATATTATAAGGTATTTTCAATGATACACTGCATATTTCGTTATACTATAAGGTATTTTCAATGATAGACTGCATATCACGTTATATTATAAGGTATTTTCAATGATACACTGCATATTACGTTATATTATAAGGTATTTTCAATGATACACTGCATATTACGTTATATTATAAGGTATTTTCAATGATATACTGCATATTACGTTATATTATAAGGCATTTTCAATGATAGATTGCATATTACGTTATATTATAAGGCATTTTCAATGATACACTGCATATTACGTTATATTATAAGGTATTTTCAATGATACACTGCATATTACGTTATATTATAAGGTATTTTCAATGATATACTGCATATTACGTTATATTATAAGGTATTTTCAATGATACACTGCATATTACATTATATTATAGGGTATGTTCAATGATACACTGCATATTACGTTATATTATAAGGTATTTTCAATGATAGACTGCAAATATTACATTATATTATAAGGTATTTTCAATGATACACTGCATATTACATTATATTATAGGGTATGTTCAATGATACACTGCATATCACGTTATATTATAAGGTATTTTCAATGATAGACTGCATATTACGTTATATTATCACGTATTTTCAATGATTGACAGCATATTACGTTACATTATAAGGTATTTTCAATGATATACTGCATATCACGTTATATTATAAGGTATTTTCAATGATACTCTGCATATTACGTTATATTATAAGGTATTTTGAATGATACTCTGCATATTACGTTACATTACAAGACATTTTCAATGATACACTGCTTATTACGTTACATTATAAGGTATTTTCAATGATACACTGCATATTATGTTATATTATAAGGTATTTTCAATGGTAGACTGCAAATATTACATTATATTATAAGGTATTTTCAATGATACACTGCATATTACGTTATACTATAAGGTATTTTCAATGATAGACTGCATATCACGTTATATTATAAGGTATTTTCAATGATACACTGCATATTACGTTATATTATAAGGTATTTTCAATGATACACTGCATATTACGTTATATTATAAGGTATTTTCAATGATATACTGCATATTACGTTATACTATAAGGTATTTTCAATGATAGACTGCATATCACGTTATATTATAAGGTATTTTCAATGATACACTGCATATTACGTTATATTATAAGGTATTTTCAATGATACACTGCATATTACGTTATATTATAAGGTATTTTCAATGATATACTGCATATTACGTTATATTATAAGGCATTTTCAATGATAGATTGCATATTACGTTATATTATAAGGTATTTTCAATGATATACTGCATATTACGTTATATTATAAGGCATTTTCAATGATACACTGCATATTACGTTATATTATAAGGTATTTTCAATGATACACTGCATATCACGTTATATTATAAGGTATTTTCAATGATACACTGCATATTACGTTATATTATAAGGTATTTTCAATGATACACTGCATATTACGTTATATTATAAGGTATTTTCAATGATATACTGCATATTACGTTATATTATAAGGCATTTTCAATGATAGACTGCATATTACGTTATATTATAGGGTATGTTCAATGATACACTGCATATTACGTTATATTATAAGGTATTTTCAATGATACACTGCATATTATGTTATATTATAAGGTATTTTCAATGGTAGACTGCAAATATTACATTATATTATAAGGTATTTTCAATGATACACTGCATATTACGTTATATTATAAGGCATTTTCAATGATAGATTGCATATTACGTTATATTATAAGGCATTTTCAATGATACACTGCATATTACGTTATATTATAAGGTATTTTCAATGATACACTGCATATTACGTTATATTATAAGGTATTTTCAATGATATACTGCATATTACGTTATATTATAAGGTATTTTCAATGATACACTGCATATTACATTATATTATAGGGTATGTTCAATGATACACTGCATATTACGTTATATTATAAGGTATTTTCAATGATAGACTGCAAATATTACATTATATTATAAGGTATTTTCAATGATACACTGCATATTACATTATATTATAGGGTATGTTCAATGATACACTGCATATCACGTTATATTATAAGGTATTTTCAATGATAGACTGCATATTACGTTATATTATCACGTATTTTCAATGATTGACAGCATATTACGTTACATTATAAGGTATTTTCAATGATATACTGCATATCACGTTATATTATAAGGTATTTTCAATGATACTCTGCATATTACGTTATATTATAAGGCATTTTCAATGATAGACTGCATATTACGTTATATTATCACGTATTTTCAATGATAGGCTGCATATCACGTTATATTATAAGGTATTTTCAATGATACACTGCATATTTCGTTATATTATAAGGTATTTTCAATGATACACTGCATATTACGTTATATTATAAGGTATTTTCAATGATATACTGCATATTACGTTATATTATAAGGCATTTTCAATGATAGACTGCATATTACGTTATATTATAAGGTATTTTCAATGATATACTGCATATTACGTTATATTATAAGGCATTTTCAATGATAGATTGCATATTACGTTATATTATCACGTATTTTCAGTGATATACTGCATATTACGTTATATTATAAGGCATTTTCAATGATAGACTGCATATTACGTTATATTATCACGTATTTTCAATGATTGACTGCATATTACGTAATATTATAAGGTATTTTCAATGATAGACTGCAAATATTACATTATATTATAAGGTATTTTCAATGATACACTGCATATTACGTAATATTATAAGGCATTTTCAATGATAGACTGCATATTACGTTATATTATCACGTATTTTCAATGATAGGCTGCATATCACGTTATATTATAAGGTATTTTCAATGATACACTGCATATTACGTTATACTATAAGGTATTTTCAATGATAGACTGCATATCACGTTATATTATAAGGTATTTTCAATGATACACTGCATATTACGTTATATTATAAGGTATTTTCAATGATACACTGCATATTACGTTATATTATAAGGTATTTTCAATGATATACTGCATATTACGTTATATTATAAGGCATTTTCAATGATAGATTGCATATTACGTTATATTATAAGGCATTTTCAATGATACACTGCATATTACGTTATATTATAAGGTATTTTCAATGATACACTGCATATTACGTTATATTATAAGGTATTTTCAATGATATACTGCATATTACGTTATATTATAAGGTATTTTCAATGATACACTGCATATTACATTATATTATAGGGTATGTTCAATGATACACTGCATATTACGTTATATTATAAGGTATTTTCAATGATAGACTGCAAATATTACATTATATTATAAGGTATTTTCAATGATACACTGCATATTACATTATATTATAGGGTATGTTCAATGATACACTGCATATTACGTTATATTATAAGGTATTTTCAATGATAGACTGCATATTACGTTATATTATCACGTATTTTCAATGATTGACAGCATATTACGTTACATTATAAGGTATTTTCAATGATATACTGCATATCACGTTATATTATAAGGTATTTTCAATGATACTCTGCATATTACGTTATATTATAAGGTATTTTGAATGATACTCTGCATATTACGTTACATTACAAGACATTTTCAATGATACACTGCTTATTACGTTACATTATAAGGTATTTTCAATGATACACTGCATATTATGTTATATTATAAGGTATTTTCAATGGTAGACTGCAAATATTACATTATATTATAAGGTATTTTCAATGATACACTGCATATTACGTTATACTATAAGGTATTTTCAATGATAGACTGCATATCACGTTATATTATAAGGTATTTTCAATGATACACTGCATATTACGTTATATTATAAGGTATTTTCAATGATACACTGCATATTACGTTATATTATAAGGTATTTTCAATGATATACTGCATATTACGTTATACTATAAGGTATTTTCAATGATAGACTGCATATCACGTTATATTATAAGGTATTTTCAATGATACACTGCATATTACGTTATATTATAAGGTATTTTCAATGATACACTGCATATTACGTTATATTATAAGGTATTTTCAATGATATACTGCATATTACGTTATATTATAAGGCATTTTCAATGATAGACTGCATATTACGTTATATTATAAGGTATTTTCAATGATATACTGCATATTACGTTATATTATAAGGCATTTTCAATGATACACTGCATATTACGTTATATTATAAGGTATTTTCAATGATACACTGCATATCACGTTATATTATAAGGTATTTTCAATGATACACTGCATATTACGTTATATTATAAGGTATTTTCAATGATACACTGCATATTACGTTATATTATAAGGTATTTTCAATGATATACTGCATATTACGTTATATTATAAGGCATTTTCAATGATAGACTGCATATTACGTTATATTATAGGGTATGTTCAATGATACACTGCATATTACGTTATATTATAAGGTATTTTCAATGATACACTGCATATTATGTTATATTATAAGGTATTTTCAATGGTAGACTGCAAATATTACATTATATTATAAGGTATTTTCAATGATACACTGCATATTACGTTATACTATAAGGTATTTTCAATGATAGACTGCATATCACGTTATATTATAAGGTATTTTCAATGATACACTGCATATTACGTTATATTATAAGGTATTTTCAATGATACACTGCATATTACGTTATACTATAAGGTATTTTCAATGATAGACTGCATATCACGTTATATTATAAGGTATTTTCAATGATACACTGCATATTACGTTATATTATAAGGTATTTTCAATGATACACTGCATATTACGTTATATTATAAGGTATTTTCAATGATATACTGCATATTACGTTATATTATAAGGCATTTTCAATGATAGACTGCATATTACGTTATATTATAAGGTATTTTCAATGATATACTGCATATTACGTTATATTATAAGGCATTTTCAATGATACACTGCATATTACGTTATATTATAAGGTATTTTCAATGATACACTGCATATTACGTTATATTATAAGGTATTTTCAATGATATACTGCATATTACGTTATATTATAAGGCATTTTCAATGATAGACTGCATATTACGTTATATTATAAGGTATTTTCAATGATACACTGCATATTACGTTATATTATAAGGTATTTTCAATGATATATTGCATATTACGTTATATTATAAGGCATTTTCAATGATACACTGCATATTACGTTATATTATAAGGTATTTTCAATGATATACTGCATATTACGTTATATTATAAGGCATTTTCAATGATAGACTGCATATTACGTTATATTATAAGGTATTTTCAATGATATACTGCATATTACGTTATATTATAAGGCATTTTCAATGATAGACTGCATATTACGTTATATTATCACGTATTTTCAATGATATACTGCATATTACGTTATATTATAAGGCATTTTCAATGATAGACTGCATATTACGTTATATTATCACGTATTTTCAATGATTGACTGCATATTACGTAATATTATAAGGTATTTTCAATGATAGACTGCAAATATTACATTGTATTATAAGGCATTTTCAATGATAGACTGCATATTACATTATATTATAAGGCATTTTCAATGATACACTGCATATTACATTATATTATAGGGTATTTTCAATGATACACTGCATATAACGTTATATTATAAGGTATTTTCAATGATACACTGCATATTACGTTATATTATAAGGTATTTTCAATGATAGACTGCAAATATTACATTATATTATAAGGTATTTTCAATGATAGACTGCATATTACGTTATATTATAAGGTATTTTCAATGATATACTGCATATTACGTTATATTATAAGGCATTTTCAATGATACACTGCATATTACGTTATATTATAAGGTATTTTCAATGATACACTGCATATTACGTTATATTATAAGGTATTTTCAATGATACACTGCATATTACGTTATATTATAAGGTATTTTCAATGATATACTGCATATTACGTTATATTATAAGGCATTTTCAATGATAGATTGCATATTACGTTATATTATAAGGTATTTTCAATGATATACTGCATATTACGTTATATTATAAGGCATTTTCAATGATACACTGCATATTACGTTATATTATAAGGTATTTTCAATGATACACTGCATATTACGTTATATTATAAGGTATTTTCAATGATATATTGCATATTACGTTATATTATAAGGCATTTTCAATGATAGACTGCATATTACGTTATATTATCACGTATTTTCAATGATAGGCTGCATATCACGTTATATTATAAGGTATTTTCAATGATACACTGCATATTACGTTATATTATAAGGTATTTTCAATGATACACTGCATATTACGTTATATTATAAGGTATTTTCAATGATATACTGCATATTACGTTATATTATAAGGCATTTTCAATGATAGACTGCATATTACGTTATATTATAGGGTATGTTCAATGATACACTGCATATTACGTTATATTATAAGGTATTTTCAATGATAGACTGCAAATATTACATTATATTATAAGGTATTTTCAATGATACACTGCATATTACATTATATTATAGGGTAAGTTCAATGATACACTGCATATTACGTTATATTATAAGGTATTTTCAATGATAGACTGCATATTACGTTATATTATCACGTATTTTCAATGATTGACAGCATATTACGTTACATTATAAGGTATTTTCAATGATATACTGCATATCACGTTATATTATAAGGTATTTTCAATGATACACTGCATATTATGTTATATTATAAGGTATTTTCAATGGTAGACTGCAAATATTACATTATATTATAAGGTATTTTCAATGATACACTGCATATTACGTTATACTATAAGGTATTTTCAATGATAGACTGCATATCACGTTATATTATAAGGTATTTTCAATGATACACTGCATATTACGTTATATTATAAGGTATTTTCAATGATACACTGCATATTACGTTATATTATAAGGTATTTTCAATGATATACTGCATATTACGTTATACTATAAGGTATTTTCAATGATAGACTGCATATCACGTTATATTATAAGGTATTTTCAATGATACACTGCATATTACGTTATATTATAAGGTATTTTCAATGATATATTGCATATCACGTTATATTATAAGGTATTTTCAATGATACACTGCATATTACGTTATATTATAAGGTATTTTCAATGATACACTGCATATTACGTTATATTATAAGGTATTTTCAATGATATACTGCATATTACGTTATATTATAAGGCATTTTCAATGATAGATTGCATATTACGTTATATTATAAGGTATTTTCAATGATATACTGCATATTACGTTATATTATAAGGCATTTTCAATGATACACTGCATATTACGTTATATTATAAGGTATTTTCAATGATACACTGCATATTACGTTATATTATAAGGTATTTTCAATGATATATTGCATATTACGTTATATTATAAGGCATTTTCAATGATAGACTGCATATTACGTTATATTATCACGTATTTTCAATGATAGGCTGCATATCACGTTATATTATAAGGTATTTTCAATGATACACTGCATATTACGTTATATTATAAGGTATTTTCAATGATACACTGCATATTACGTTATATTATAAGGTATTTTCAATGATATACTGCATATTACGTTATATTATAAGGCATTTTCAATGATAGACTGCATATTACGTTATATTATAGGGTATGTTCAATGATACACTGCATATTACGTTATATTATAAGGTATTTTCAATGATAGACTGCAAATATTACATTATATTATAAGGTATTTTCAATGATACACTGCATATTACATTATATTATAGGGTAAGTTCAATGATACACTGCATATTACGTTATATTATAAGGTATTTTCAATGATAGACTGCATATTACGTTATATTATCACGTATTTTCAATGATTGACAGCATATTACGTTACATTATAAGGTATTTTCAATGATATACTGCATATCACGTTATATTATAAGGTATTTTCAATGATACACTGCATATTATGTTATATTATAAGGTATTTTCAATGGTAGACTGCAAATATTACATTATATTATAAGGTATTTTCAATGATACACTGCATATTACGTTATACTATAAGGTATTTTCAATGATAGACTGCATATCACGTTATATTATAAGGTATTTTCAATGATACACTGCATATTACGTTATATTATAAGGTATTTTCAATGATACACTGCATATTACGTTATATTATAAGGTATTTTCAATGATATACTGCATATTACGTTATACTATAAGGTATTTTAAATGATAGACTGCATATCACGTTATATTATAAGGTATTTTCAATGATACACTGCATATTACGTTATATTATAAGGTATTTTCAATGATACACTGCATATTACGTTATATTATAAGGTATTTTCAATGATATACTGCATATTACGTTATATTATAAGGCATTCTCAATGATAGACTGCATATTACGTTATATTATAAGGTATTTTCAATGATATACTGCATATTACGTTATATTATAAGGCATTTTCAATGATACACTGCATATTACGTTATATTATAAGGTATTTTCAATGATACACTGCATATTACGTTATATTATAAGGTATTTTCAATGATATATTGCATATTACGTTATATTATAAGGCATTTTCAATGATAGACTGCATATTACGTTATATTATCACGTATTTTCAATGATAGGCTGCATATCACGTTATATTATAAGGTATTTTCAATGATACACTGCATATTACGTTATATTATAAGGTATTTTCAATGATACACTGCATATTACGTTATATTATAAGGTATTTTCAATGATAGACTGCATATTACGTTATATTATCACGTATTTTCAATGATTGACAGCATATTACGTTACATTATAAGGTATTTTCAATGATATACTGCATATCACGTTATATTATAAGGTATTTTCAATGATACACTGCATATTACATTATATTATTAGGTATGTTCAATGATACACTGCATATTACGTTATATTATAAGGTATTTTCAATGATAGACTGCAAATATTACATTATATTATAAGGTATTTTCAATGATACACTGCATATTACATTATATTATAGGGTATGTTCAATGATACACTGCATATTACGTTATATTATAAGGTATTTTCAATGATAGACTGCATATTACGTTATATTATCACGTATTTTCAATGATTGACAGCATATTACGTTACATTATAAGGTATTTTCAATGATATACTGCATATCACGTTATATTATAAGGTATTTTCAATGATACTCTGCATATTACGTTATATTATAAGGTATTTTGAATGATACTCTGCATATTACGTTACATTACAAGACATTTTCAATGATACACTGCTTATTACGTTACATTATAAGGTATTTTCAATGATACACTGCATATTATGTTATATTATAAGGTATTTTTAATGGTAGACTGCAAATATTACATTATATTATAAGGTATTTTCAATGATACACTGCATATTACGTTATACTATAAGGTATTTTCAATGATAGACTGCATATCACGTTATATTATAAGGTATTTTCAATGATACACTGCATATTACGTTATATTATAAGGTATTTTCAATGATACACTGCATATTACGTTATATTATAAGGTATTTTCAATGATATACTGCATATTACGTTATACTATAAGGTATTTTCAATGATAGACTGCATATCACGTTATATTATAAGGTATTTTCAATGATACACTGCATATTACGTTATATTATAAGGTATTTTCAATGATACACTGCATATTACGTTATATTATAAGGTATTTTCAATGATATACTGCATATTACGTTATATTATAAGGCATTTTCAATGATAGATTGCATATTACGTTATATTATAAGGTATTTTCAATGATATACTGCATATTACGTTATATTATAAGGCATTTTCAATGATACACTGCATATTACGTTATATTATAAGGTATTTTCAATGATACACTGCATATTACGTTATATTATAAGGTATTTTCAATGATATACTGCATATTACGTTATATTATAAGGCATTTTCAATGATAGACTGCATATTACGTTATATTATAAGGTATTTTCAATGATACACTGCATATTACGTTATATTATAAGGTATTTTCAATGATATATTGCATATTACGTTATATTATAAGGCATTTTCAATGATACACTGCATATTACGTTATATTATAAGGTATTTTCAATGATATATTGCATATTACTTTATATTATAAGGCATTTTCAATGATAGACTGCATATTACGTTATATTATAAGGTATTTTCAATGATATACTGCATATTACGTTATATTATAAGGTATTTTCAATGATAGACTGCAAATATTACATTATATTATAAGGTATTTTCAATGATAGACTGCATATTACGTTATATTATAAGGTATTTTCAATGATAGACTGCATATTACGTTATATTATCACGTATTTTCAATGATAGGCTGCATATCACGTTATATTATAAGGTATTTTCAATGATACACTGCATATTACATTATATTATAGGGTATGTTCAATGATACACTGCATATTACGTTATATTATAAGGTATTTTCAATGATAGACTGCATATTACGTTATATTATCACGTATTTTCAATGATTGACAGCATATTACGTTACATTATAAGGTATTTTCAATGATTTACTGCATATCACGTTATATTATAAGGTATTTTCAATGATACTCTGCATATTACGTTATATTATAAGGTATTTTGAATGATACTCTGCATATTACGTTACATTACAAGACATTTTCAATGATACACTGCATATCACGTTATATTATAAGGTATTTTCAATGATACACTGCATATTACGTTATATTATAAGGTATTTTCAATGATACACTGCATATTACGTTATATTATAAGGTATTTTCAATGATATACTGCATATTACGTTATACTATAAGGTATTTTCAATGATAGACTGCATATCACGTTATATTATAAGGTATTTTCAATGATATACTGCATATTACGTTATATTATAAGGCATTTTCAATGATACACTGCATATTACGTTATATTATAAGGTATTTTCAATGATACACTGCATATTACGTTATATTATAAGGTATTTTCAATGATATATTGCATATTACGTTATATTATAAGGCATTTTCAATGATAGACTGCATATTACGTTATATTATCACGTATTTTCAATGATAGGCTGCATATCACGTTATATTATAAGGTATTTTCAATGATACACTGCATATTACGTTATATTATAAGGTATTTTCAATGATACACTGCATATTACGTTATATTATAAGGTATTTTCAATGATATACTGCATATTACGTTATATTATAAGGCATTTTCAATGATAGACTGCATATTACGTTATATTATAAGGTATTTTCAATGATATACTGCATATTACGTTATATTATAAGGCATTTTCAATGATAGACTGCATATTACGTTATATTATCACGTATTTTCAATGATATACTGCATATTACGTTATATTATAAGGCATTTTCAATGATAGACTGCATATTACGTTATATTATGACGTATTTTCAATGATTGACTGCATATTACGTAATATTATAAGGTATTTTCAATGATAGACTGCAAATATTACATTGTATTATAAGGCATTTTCAATGATAGACTGCATATTACATTATATTATAAGGCATTTTCAATGATACACTGCATATTACATTATATTATAGGGTATTTTCAATGATACACTGCATATAACGTTATATTATAAGGCATTTTCAATGATACACTGCATATTACATTATATTATAGGGTATTTTCAATGATACACTGCATATAACGTTATATTATAAGGTATTTTCAATGATACACTGCATATTACGTTATATTATAAGGTATTTTCAATGATATAGTGCATATTACGTTGTATTATAAGGCATTTTCAATGATAGACTGCATATTACGTTATATTATAAGGCATTTTCAATGATACTCTGCATATTACGTTACATTACAAGATATTTTCAATGATACACTGCTTATTACGTTACGTTATAAGGTATTTTCAATGATATACTGCATATCACGTTACATTATAAGGTATTTTCAATGATATACTGCATATCACGTTATATTATAAGGAATTTTCAATGATACTCTGCATATTACGTTATATTATAAGGTATTTTGAATGATACTCTGCATATTACGTTACATTACAAGACATTTTCAATGATACACTGCTTATTACGTTACATTATAAGGTATTTTCAATGATACACTGCATATTACGTTATATTATAAGGTATTTTCAATGGTAGACTGCAAATATTACATTATATTATAAGGTATTTTCAATGATACACTGCATATTACGTTATACTATAAGGTATTTTCAATGATAGACTGCATATCACGTTCTATTATAAGGTATTTTCAATGATTCACTGCATATTACGTTATATTATAAGGTATTTTCAATGATACACTGCATATTACGTTATATTATAAGGTATTTTCAATGATATACTGCATATTACGTTATATTATAAGGCATTTTCAATGATAGACTGCATATTACGTTATATTATAAGGTATTTTCAATGATATACTGCATATTACGTTATATTATAAGGCATTTTCAATGATACACTGCATATTACGTTATATTATAAGGTATTTTCAATGATACACTGCATATTACGTTATATTATAAGGTATTTTCAATGATATATTGCATATTACGTTATATTATAAGGTATTTTCAATGATACACTGCATATTACGTTATATTATAAGGTATTTTCAATGATACACTGCATATTACGTTATATTATAAGGTATTTTCAATGATATACTGCATATTACGTTATATTATAAGGCATTTTCAATGATAGACTGCATATTACGTTATATTATAAGGTATTTTCAATGATATACTGCATATTACGTTATATTATAAGG
>CAKAJI010000421.1:454804-499971 GCA_916610255.1 Lasioglossum lativentre
TTATATTATAAGATATTTTCAATGATATACTGCATATTACGTTATATTATAAGGCATTTTCAATGATAGACTGCATATTACGTTATATTATCACGTATTTTCAATGATTGACTGCATATTACGTAATATTATAAGGTATTTTCAATGATAGACTGCAAATATTACATTATATTATAAGGTATTTTCAAAGATACACTGCATATTACGTTATATTATAAGGTATTTTCAATGATACACTGCATATTACGTTATATTATCACGTATTTTCAATGATATACTGCATATTACGTTATATTATAAGGCATTTTCAATGATACTCTGCATATTACGTTACATTATAAGGTATTTTCAATGATATACTGCATATCACGTTGTATTATAAGGTATTTTCAATGATACTCTGCATATTACGTTATATTATGAGGTATTATCAATGATAGACTGCATATTACATTATATTATAAGGTATTTTCTATGATACAGTGCATATTACGTTATATTATGAGGTATTTTCAATGATACACTGCATATTACGTTATATTATCACGTATTTTCAATGATATACTGCATATTACGTTATATTATAAGGCATTTTCAATGATACTCTGCATATTACGTTATATTATCACGTATTTTCAATGATTGACTGCATATTACGTAATATTATAAGGTATTTGCAATGATAGACTGCAAATATTACATTATATTATAAGGTATTTTCAATGATACACTGCATATTACATTATATTATAGGGTATTTTCAATGATACACTGCATATTACGTTATATTATAAGGTATTTTCAATGATAGACTGCATATTACATTACGTTATAATGTATTTTCAATAATACACTGCATATTACGTTACATTATAAGGTATTTTCAATGATACACTGCATATTACGTTATATTATAAGGTATTTTCAATGATATACTGCATATTACGTTATATTATAAGGCATTTTCAATGATAGACTGCATATTACGTTATATTATCACGTATTTTCAATGATTGACTGCATATTACGTAATATTATAAGGTATTTTCAATGATAGACTGCAAATATTACATTATATTATAAGGTATTTTCAAAGATACACTGCATATTACGTTATATTATAAGGTATTTTCAATGATACACTGCATATTACGTTATATTATCACGTATTTTCAATGATATACTGCATATTACGTTATATTATAAGGCATTTTCAATGATACTCTGCATATTACGTTACATTATAAGGTATTTTCAATGATATACTGCATATCACGTTGTATTATAAGGTATTTTCAATGATACTCTGCATATTACGTTATATTATGAGGTATTATCAATGATAGACTGCATATTACATTATATTATAAGGTATTTTCTATGATACAGTGCATATTACGTTATATTATGAGGTATTTTCAATGATACACTGCATATTACGTTATATTATAAGGTATTTTGAATGATACTCTGCATATTACGTTACATTACAAGATATTTTCAATGATACACTGCTTATTACGTTACATTATAAGGTATTTGCAATGATATACTGCATATTACGTTATATTATAAGGCATTTTCACTGATACACTGCATATTACGTTATATTATCACGTATTTTCAATGATAGACTGCATATTACTATTTATTATAAGGCATTTTCAATGATATACTGCATATTACGTTATATTATCACGTATTTTCAATGATTGACTGCATATTACGTAATATTATAAGGTATTTTCAATGATAGACTGCAAATATTACATTATATTATAAGGTATTTTCAATGATACACTGCATATTACGTTATATTATATGGTATTTTCAATGATACACTGCATATTACGTTATATTATCACGTATTTTCAATGATATACTGCATATTACGTTATATTATAAGGCATTTTCAATGATAGACTGCATATTACGTTATATTATCACGCATTTTCAATGATTGACTGCATATTACGTAATATTATAAGGTATTTGCAATGATAGACTGCAAATATTACATTATATTGTAAGGTATTTTCAATGATACACTGCATATTACATTGTATGATAGGGTATTTTCAATGATACACTGCATATTACGTTATATTATAAGGTATTTTCAATGATAGACTGCATATTACTATATATTATAAGGCATTTTCAATGATACACTGCATATTACGTTACATTATAAGGTATTGTCAATGATACACTGCATATTACATTATATTATAAGATATTTTCAATGATAGACTGCATATTACGTTATATTATCACGTATTTTCAATGATATACTGCATATTACGTTATATTATAAGGCATTTTCAATGATAGACTGCATATTACGTTATATTATCACGTATTTTCAATGATTGACTGCATATTACGTAATATTATAAGGTATTTGCAATGATAGACTGCAAATATTACATTATATTATAAGGTATTTTCAATGATACACTGCATATTACATTATATTATAGGGTATTTTCAATGATACACTGCATATTACGTTATATTATAAGGTATTTTCAATGATAGACTGCATATTACGTTATATTATAAGGTATTTTCAATGATACACTGCATATTACGTTATATTATAAGGTATTTTCAATGATATACTGCATATTACGTTATATTATAAGGCATTTTCAATGATAGACTGCATATTACGTTATATTATCACGTATTTTCAATGATTGACTGCATATTACGTAATATTATAAGGTATTTTCAATGATAGACTGCAAATATTACATTATATTATAAGGTATTTTCAATGATACACTGCATATTACGTTATATTATAAGGTATTTTCAATGATACACTGCATATTACGTTATATTATCACGTATTTTCAATGATATACTGCATATTACGTTATATTATAAGGCATTTTCAATGATAGACTGCATATTACGTTATATTATCACGTATTTTCAATGATTGACTGCATATTACGTAATATTATAAGGTATTTGCAATGATAGACTGCAAATATTACATTATATTGTAAGGTATTTTCAATGATACACTGCATATTACATTGTATGATAGGGTATTTTCAATGATACACTGCATATTACGTTATATTATAAGGTATTTTCAATGATAGACTGCATATTACTATATATTATAAGGCATTTTCAATGACACACTGCATATTACGTTACATTATAAGGTATTGTCAATGATACACTGCATATTACATTATATTATAAGATATTTTCAATGATAGACTGTATACTACATTACGTTATAATGTATTTTCAATAATACACTGCATATTACGTTACATTATAAGGTATTTTCAATGATGCACTGCATATTACGTTATATTATAAGGCATTTTCAATGATACTCTGCATATTACGTTATATTATCACGTATTTTCAATGATATACTGCATATTACGTTATATTATAAGGTATTTTCAATGATACTCTGCATATTACGTTATATTATGAGGTATTATCAATGATAGACTGCATATTACATTTTATTATAAGGTATTTTCTATGATACAGTGCATATTACGTTATATTATGAGGTATTTTCAATGATACACTGCATATTACGTTATATTATAAGGTATTTTGAATGATACTCTGCATATTACGTTTCATTACAAGATATTTTCAATGATACACTGCTTATTACGTTACATTATAAGGCATTTTCAATGATAGACTGCATATTACGTTATATTATCACGTATTTTCAATGATTGACTGCATATTACGTAATATTATAAGGTATTTGCAATGATAGACTGCAAATATTACATTATATTATAAGGTATTTTCAATGATACATTGCATATTACATTATATTATAGGGTATTTTCAATGATAGACTGCATATTACGTTATATTATAAGGTATTTTCAATGATAGACTGCATATTACATTACGTTATAATGTATTTTCAATAATCCACTGCATATTACGTTACATTATAAGGTATTTTCAATGATACACTGCATATTACGTTATATTATAAGGTATTTTCAATGATATACTGCATATTACGTTACGTTATAATGTATTTTCAATAATACACTACATATTCCGTTACATTATAAGGTATTTTCAATGATACACTGCATATTACGTTATATTATAAGGTATTTTCAATGATATACTGCATATTACGTTATATTATAAGGTATTTTCAATGATAGACTGCATATTACATTACGTTATAATGTATTTTCAATAATACACTGCATATTACGTTACATTATAAGGTATTTTCAATGATACACTGCATATTACGTTATATTATAAGGTATTTTCAATGATATACTGCATATTACGTTATATTATAAGGCATTTTCAATGATAGACTGCATATTACGTTATATTATCACGTATTTTCAATGATTGACTGCATATTACGTAATATTATAAGGTATTTTAAAAGATAGACTGCAAATATTACATTATATTATAAGGTATTTTCAAAGATACACTGCATATTACGTTATATTATAAGGTATTTTCAATGATACACTGCATATTACGTTATATTATCACGTATTTTCAATGATATACTGCATATTACGTTATATTATAAGGCATTTTCAATGATACTCTGCATATTACGTTACATTATAAGGTATTTTCAATGATATACTGCATATCACGTTGTATTATAAGGTATTTTCAATGATACTCTGCATATTACGTTATATTATGAGGTATTATCAATGATAGACTGCATATTACATTATATTATAAGGTATTTTCTATGATACAGTGCATATTACGTTATATTATGAGGTATTTTCAATGATACACTGCATATTACGTTATATTATCACGTATTTTCAATGATATACTGCATATTACGTTATATTATAAGGCATTTTCAATGATACTCTGCATATTACGTTATATTATCACGTATTTTCAATGATTGACTGCATATTACGTAATATTATAAGGTATTTGCAATGATAGACTGCAAATATTACATTATATTATAAGGTATTTTCAATGATACACTGCATATTACATTATATTATAGGGTATTTTCAATGATACACTGCATATTACGTTATATTATAAGGTATTTTCAATGATAGACTGCATATTACATTACGTTATAATGTATTTTCAATAATACACTGCATATTACGTTACATTATAAGGTATTTTCAATGATACACTGCATATTACGTTATATTATAAGGTATTTTCAATGATATACTGCATATTACGTTATATTATAAGGCATTTTCAATGATAGACTGCATATTACGTTATATTATCACGTATTTTCTATGATACAGTGCATATTACGTTATATTATGAGGTATTTTCAATGATACACTGCATATTACGTTATATTATAAGGTATTTTGAATGATACTCTGCATATTACGTTACATTACAAGATATTTTCAATGATACACTGCTTATTACGTTACATTATAAGGTATTTGCAATGATATACTGCATATTACGTTATATTATAAGGCATTTTCACTGATACACTGCATATTACGTTATATTATCACGTATTTTCAATGATATACTGCATATTACGTTATATTATAAGGCATTTTCAATGATATACTGCATATTACGTTATATTATCACGTATTTTCAATGATTGACTGCATATTACGTAATATTATAAGGTATTTTCAATGATAGACTGCAAATATTACATTATATTATAAGGTATTTTCAATGATACACTGCATATTACGTTATATTATATGGTATTTTCAATGATACACTGCATATTACGTTATATTATCACGTATTTTCAATGATATACTGCATATTACGTTATATTATAAGGCATTTTCAATGATAGACTGCATATTACGTTATATTATCACGCATTTTCAATGATTGACTGCATATTACGTAATATTATAAGGTATTTGCAATGATAGACTGCAAATATTACATTATATTGTAAGGTATTTTCAATGATACACTGCATATTACATTGTATGATAGGGTATTTTCAATGATACACTGCATATTACGTTATATTATAAGGTATTTTCAATGATAGACTGCATATTACTATATATTATAAGGCATTTTCAATGATACACTGCATATTACGTTACATTATAAGGTATTGTCAATGATACACTGCATATTACATTATATTATAAGATATTTTCAATGATAGACTGCATATTACGTTATATTATCACGTATTTTCAATGATATACTGCATATTACGTTATATTATAAGGCATTTTCAATGATAGACTGCATATTACGTTATATTATCACGTATTTTCAATGATTGACTGCATATTACGTAATATTATAAGGTATTTGCAATGATAGACTGCAAATATTACATTATATTATAAGGTATTTTCAATGATACACTGCATATTACATTATATTATAGGGTATTTTCAATGATACACTGCATATTACGTTATATTATAAGGTATTTTCAATGATAGACTGCATATTACGTTATATTATAAGGTATTTTCAATGATACACTGCATATTACGTTATATTATAAGGTATTTTCAATGATATACTGCATATTACGTTATATTATAAGGCATTTTCAATGATAGACTGCATATTACGTTATATTATCACGTATTTTCAATGATTGACTGCATATTACGTAATATTATAAGGTATTTTCAATGATAGACTGCAAATATTACATTATATTATAAGGTATTTTCAATGATACACTGCATATTACGTTATATTATAAGGTATTTTCAATGATACACTGCATATTACGTTATATTATCACGTATTTTCAATGATATACTGCATATTACGTTATATTATAAGGCATTTTCAATGATAGACTGCATATTACGTTATATTATCACGTATTTTCAATGATTGACTGCATATTACGTAATATTATAAGGTATTTGCAATGATAGACTGCAAATATTACATTATATTGTAAGGTATTTTCAATGATACACTGCATATTACATTGTATGATAGGGTATTTTCAATGATACACTGCATATTACGTTATATTATAAGGTATTTTCAATGATAGACTGCATATTACTATATATTATAAGGCATTTTCAATGACACACTGCATATTACGTTACATTATAAGGTATTGTCAATGATACACTGCATATTACATTATATTATAAGATATTTTCAATGATAGACTGTATACTACATTACGTTATAATGTATTTTCAATAATACACTGCATATTACGTTACATTATAAGGTATTTTCAATGATGCACTGCATATTACGTTATATTATAAGGCATTTTCAATGATACTCTGCATATTACGTTATATTATCACGTATTTTCAATGATATACTGCATATTACGTTATATTATAAGGTATTTTCAATGATACTCTGCATATTACGTTATATTATGAGGTATTATCAATGATAGACTGCATATTACATTTTATTATAAGGTATTTTCTATGATACAGTGCATATTACGTTATATTATGAGGTATTTTCAATGATACACTGCATATTACGTTATATTATAAGGTATTTTGAATGATACTCTGCATATTACGTTTCATTACAAGATATTTTCAATGATACACTGCTTATTACGTTACATTATAAGGCATTTTCAATGATAGACTGCATATTACGTTATATTATCACGTATTTTCAATGATTGACTGCATATTACGTAATATTATAAGGTATTTGCAATGATAGACTGCAAATATTACATTATATTATAAGGTATTTTCAATGATACATTGCATATTACATTATATTATAGGGTATTTTCAATGATACACTGCATATTACGTTATATTATAAGGTATTTTCAATGATAGACTGCATATTACATTACGTTATAATGTATTTTCAATAATCCACTGCATATTACGTTACATTATAAGGTATTTTCAATGATACACTGCATATTACGTTATATTATAAGGTATTTTCAATGATATACTGCATATTACGTTACGTTATAATGTATTTTCAATAATACACTACATATTCCGTTACATTATAAGGTATTTTCAATGATACACTGCATATTACGTTATATTATAAGGTATTTTCAATGATAGACTGCATATTACGTTATATTATAAGGTATTTTCAATGATAGACTGCATATTACATTACGTTATAATGTATTTTCAATAATACACTGCATATTACGTTACATTATAAGGTATTTTCAATGATACACTGCATATTACGTTATATTATAAGGTATTTTCAATGATATACTGCATATTACGTTATATTATAAGGCATTTTCAATGATAGACTGCATATTACGTTATATTATCACGTATTTTCAATGATTGACTGCATATTACGTAATATTATAAGGTATTTTAAATGATAGACTGCAAATATTACATTATATTATAAGGTATTTTCAAAGATACACTGCATATTACGTTATATTATAAGGTATTTTCAATGATACACTGCATATTACGTTATATTATCACGTATTTTCAATGATATACTGCATATTACGTTATATTATAAGGCATTTTCAATGATACTCTGCATATTACGTTACATTATAAGGTATTTTCAATGATATACTGCATATCACGTTGTATTATAAGGTATTTTCAATGATACTCTGCATATTACGTTATATTATGAGGTATTATCAATGATAGACTGCATATTACATTATATTATAAGGTATTTTCTATGATACAGTGCATATTACGTTATATTATGAGGTATTTTCAATGATACACTGCATATTACGTTATATTATCACGTATTTTCAATGATATACTGCATATTACGTTATATTATAAGGCATTTTCAATGATACTCTGCATATTACGTTATATTATCACGTATTTTCAATGATTGACTGCATATTACGTAATATTATAAGGTATTTGCAATGATAGACTGCAAATATTACATTATATTATAAGGTATTTTCAATGATACACTGCATATTACATTATATTATAGGGTATTTTCAATGATACACTGCATATTACGTTATATTATAAGGTATTTTCAATGATAGACTGCATATTACATTACGTTATAATGTATTTTCAATAATACACTGCATATTACGTTACATTATAAGGTATTTTCAATGATACACTGCATATTACGTTATATTATAAGGTATTTTCAATGATATACTGCATATTACGTTATATTATAAGGCATTTTCAATGATAGACTGCATATTACGTTATATTATCACGTATTTTCAATGATTGACTGCATATTACGTTATATTATAAGGTATTTTGAATGATACTCTGCATATTACGTTTCATTACAAGATATTTTCAATGATACACTGCTTATTACGTTACATTATAATGTATTTTCAATAATACACTACATATTACGTTATATTATCACGTATTTTCAATGATTGACTGCATATTACGTAATATTATAAGGTATTTGCAATGATAGACTGCAAATATTACATTATATTATAAGGTATTTTCAATGATACATTGCATATTACATTATATTATAGGGTATTTTCAATGATACACTGCATATTACGTTATATTATAAGGTATTTTCAATGATAGACTGCATATTACATTACGTTATAATGTATTTTCAATAATCCACTGCATATTACGTTACATTATAAGGTATTTTCAATGATACACTGCATATTACGTTATATTATAAGGTATTTTCAATGATATACTGCATATTACGTTACATTATAATGTATTTTCAATAATACACTACATATTCCGTTACATTATAAGGTATTTTCAATGATACACTGCATATTACGTTATATTATAAGGTATTTTCAATGATAGACTGCATATTACGTTATATTATAAGGTATTTTCAATGATAGACTGCATATTACATTACGTTATAATGTATTTTCAATAATACACTGCATATTACGTTACATTATAAGGTATTTTCAATGATACACTGCATATTACGTTATATTATAAGGTATTTTCAATGATATACTGCATATTACGTTATATTATAAGGCATTTTCAATGATAGACTGCATATTACGTTATATTATCACGTATTTTCAATGATTGACTGCATATTACGTAATATTATAAGGTATTTTAAATGATAGACTGCAAATATTACATTATATTATAAGGTATTTTCAAAGATACACTGCATATTACGTTATATTATAAGGTATTTTCAATGATACACTGCATATTACGTTATATTATCACGTATTTTCAATGATATACTGCATATTACGTTATATTATAAGGCATTTTCAATGATACTCTGCATATTACGTTACATTATAAGGTATTTTCAATGATATACTGCATATCACGTTGTATTATAAGGTATTTTCAATGATACTCTGCATATTACGTTATATTATGAGGTATTATCAATGATAGACTGCATATTACATTTTATTATAAGGTATTTTCTATGATACAGTGCATATTACGTTATATTATGAGGTATTTTCAATGATACACTGCATATTACGTTATATTATAAGGTATTTTGAATGATACTCTGCATATTACGTTTCATTACAAGATATTTTCAATGATACACTGCTTATTACGTTACATTATAAGGCATTTTCAATGATAGACTGCATATTACGTTATATTATCACGTATTTTCAATGATTGACTGCATATTACGTAATATTATAAGGTATTTGCAATGATAGACTGCAAATATTACATTATATTATAAGGTATTTTCAATGATACATTGCATATTACATTATATTATAGGGTATTTTCAATGATACACTGCATATTACGTTATATTATAAGGTATTTTCAATGATAGACTGCATATTACATTACGTTATAATGTATTTTCAATAATCCACTGCATATTACGTTACATTATAAGGTATTTTCAATGATACACTGCATATTACGTTATATTATAAGGTATTTTCAATGATATACTGCATATTACGTTACGTTATAATGTATTTTCAATAATACACTACATATTCCGTTACATTATAAGGTATTTTCAATGATACACTGCATATTACGTTATATTATAAGGTATTTTCAATGATATACTGCATATTACGTTATATTATAAGGTATTTTCAATGATAGACTGCATATTACATTACGTTATAATGTATTTTCAATAATACACTGCATATTACGTTACATTATAAGGTATTTTCAATGATACACTGCATATTACGTTATATTATAAGGTATTTTCAATGATATACTGCATATTACGTTATATTATAAGGCATTTTCAATGATAGACTGCATATTACGTTATATTATCACGTATTTTCAATGATTGACTGCATATTACGTAATATTATAAGGTATTTTAAATTATAGACTGCAAATATTACATTATATTATAAGGTATTTTCAAAGATACACTGCATATTACGTTATATTATAAGGTATTTTCAATGATACACTGCATATTACGTTATATTATCACGTATTTTCAATGATATACTGCATATTACGTTATATTATAAGGCATTTTCAATGATACTCTGCATATTACGTTACATTATAAGGTATTTTCAATGATATACTGCATATCACGTTGTATTATAAGGTATTTTCAATGATACTCTGCATATTACGTTATATTATGAGGTATTATCAATGATAGACTGCATATTACATTATATTATAAGGTATTTTCTATGATACAGTGCATATTACGTTATATTATGAGGTATTTTCAATGATACACTGCATATTACGTTATATTATCACGTATTTTCAATGATATACTGCATATTACGTTATATTATAAGGCATTTTCAATGATACTCTGCATATTACGTTATATTATCACGTATTTTCAATGATTGACTGCATATTACGTAATATTATAAGGTATTTGCAATGATAGACTGCAAATATTACATTATATTATAAGGTATTTTCAATGATACACTGCATATTACATTATATTATAGGGTATTTTCAATGATACACTGCATATTACGTTATATTATAAGGTATTTTCAATGATAGACTGCATATTACATTACGTTATAATGTATTTTCAATAATACACTGCATATTACGTTACATTATAAGGTATTTTCAATGATACACTGCATATTACGTTATATTATAAGGTATTTTCAATGATATACTGCATATTACGTTATATTATAAGGCATTTTCAATGATAGACTGCATATTACGTTATATTATCACGTATTTTCAATGATTGACTGCATATTACGTTATATTATAAGGTATTTTGAATGATACTCTGCATATTACGTTTCATTACAAGATATTTTCAATGATACACTGCTTATTACGTTACATTATAAGGCATTTTCAATGATAGACTGCATATTACGTTATATTATCACGTATTTTCAATGATTGACTGCATATGACGTAATATTATAAGGTATTTGCAATGATAGACTGCAAATATTACATTATATTATAAGGTATTTTCAATGATACATTGCATATTACATTATATTATAGGGTATTTTCAATGATAGACTGCATATTACGTTATATTATAAGGTATTTTCAATGATAGACTGCATATTACATTACGTTATAATGTATTTTCAATAATCCACTGCATATTACGTTACATTATAAGGTATTTTCAATGATACACTGCATATTACGTTATATTATAAGGTATTTTCAATGATATACTGCATATTACGTTACGTTATAATGTATTTTCAATAATACACTACATATTCCGTTACATTATAAGGTATTTTCAATGATACACTGCATATTACGTTATATTATAAGGTATTTTCAATGATATACTGCATATTACGTTATATTATAAGGTATTTTCAATGATAGACTGCATATTACATTACGTTATAATGTATTTTCAATAATACACTGCATATTACGTTACATTATAAGGTATTTTCAATGATACACTGCATATTACGTTATATTATAAGGCATTTTCAATGATATACTGCATATTACGTTATATTATAAGGCATTTTCAATGATAGACTGCATATTACGTTATATTATCACGTATTTTCAATGATTGACTGCATATTACGTAATATTATAAGGTATTTTAAATGATAGACTGCAAATATTACATTATATTATAAGGTATTTTCAATGATACACTGCATATTACGTTATATTATAAGGTATTTTCAATGATACACTGCATATTACGTTATATTATCACGTATTTTCAATGATATACTGCATATTACGTTATATTATAAGGCATTTTCAATGATACTCTGCATATTACGTTACATTATAAGGTATTTTCAATGATATACTGCATATCACGTTGTATTATAAGGTATTTTCAATGATACTCTGCATATTACGTTATATTATGAGGTATTATCAATGATAGACTGCATATTACATTATATTATAAGGTATTTTCTATGATACAGTGCATATTACGTTATATTATGAGGTATTTTCAATGATACACTGCATATTACGTTATATTATCACGTATTTTCAATGATATACTGCATATTACGTTATATTATAAGGCATTTTCAATGATACTCTGCATATTACGTTATATTATCACGTATTTTCAATGATTGACTGCATATTACGTAATATTATAAGGTATTTGCAATGATAGACTGCAAATATTACATTATATTATAAGGTATTTTCAATGATACACTGCATATTACATTATATTATAGGGTATTTTCAATGATACACTGCATATTACGTTATATTATAAGGTATTTTCAATGATAGACTGCATATTACATTACGTTATAATGTATTTTCAATAATACACTGCATATTACGTTACATTATAAGGTATTTTCAATGATACACTGCATATTACGTTATATTATAAGGTATTTTCAATGATACACTGCATATTACGTTATATTATCACGTATTTTCAATGATATACTGCATATTACGTTATATTATAAGGCATTTTCAATGATACTCTGCATATTACGTTATATTATCACGTATTTTCAATGATTGACTGCATATTACGTAATATTATAAGGTATTTGCAATGATAGACTGCAAATATTACATTATATTATAAGGTATTTTCAATGATACACTGCATATTACATTATATTATAGGGTATTTTCAATGATACACTGCATATTACGTTATATTATAAGGTATTTTCAATGATAGACTGCATATTACATTACGTTATAATGTATTTTCAATAATACACTGCATATTACGTTACATTATAAGGTATTTTCAATGATACACTGCATATTACGTTATATTATAAGGTATTTTCAATGATATACTGCATATTACGTTATATTATAAGGCATTTTCAATGATAGACTTCATATTACGTTATATTATCACGTATTTTCAATGATTGACTGCATATTACGTAATATTATAAGGTATTTTCAATGATAGACTGCAAATATTACATTATATTATAAGGTATTTTCAAAGATACACTGCATATTACGTTATATTATAAGGTATTTTCAATGATACACTGCTTATTACGTTACATTATAAGGTATTTTCAATGATATACTGCATATTACGTTATATTATAAGGCATTTTCAATGATAGACTGCATATTACGTTATATTATCACGTATTTTCATGATTGACTGCATATTACGTAATATTATAAGGTATTTTCAATGATAGACTGCAAATATTACATTATATTATAAGGTATTTTCAATGATATACTGCATATTACGTTATATTATAAGGCATTTTCACTGATACACTGCATATTACGTTATATTATCACGTATTTTCAATCATATACTGCATATTACGTTATATTATAAGGCATTTTCAATGATAGACTGCATATTACGTTATATTATCACGTATTTTCAATGATTGACTGCATATTACGTAATATTATAAGGTATTTTCAATGATAGACTGCAAATATTACGTTATATTATAAGGTATTTTCAATGATATACTGCATATTACGTTATATTATAAGGCATTTTCAATGATAGACTGCATATTACGTTATATTATCACGTATTTTCAATGATTGACTGCATATTACGTAATATTATAAGGTATTTTCAATGATAGACTGCAAATATTACATTATATTATAAGGTATTTTCAAAGATACACTGCATATTACGATATATTATAAGGTATTTTCAATGATACACTGCATATTTACGTTATATTATCACGTATTTTCAATGATATACTGCATATTACGTTATATTATAAGGCATTTTCAATGATAGACTGCATATTACGTTATATTATCACGTATTTTCAATGATTGACTGCATATTACGTAATATTACAAGGTATTTTCAATGATAGACTGCAAATATTACATTATATTATAAGGTATTTTCAAAGATACACTGCATATTACGTTATATTATAAGGTATTTTCAATGATACACTGCATATTACGTTATATTATCACGTATTTTCAATGATATACTGCATATTACGTTATATTATAAGGCATTTTCAATGATACTCTGCATATTACGTTACATTATAAGGTATTTTCAATGATATACTGCATATCACGTTGTATTATAAGGTATTTTCAATGATACTCTGCATATTACGTTATATTATGAGGTATTATCAATGATAGACTGCATATTACGTAATATTATAAGGTATTTGCAATGATAGACTGCAAATATTACATTATATTATAAGGTATTTTCAATGATACACTGCATATTACATTATATTATAGGGTATTTTCAATGATACACTGCATATTACGTTATATTATAAGGTATTTTCAATGATAGACTGCATATTACATTACGTTATAATGTATTTTCAATAATACACTGCATATTACGTTACATTATAAGGTATTTTCAATGATACACTGCATATTACGTTATATTATAAGGTATTTTCAATGATATACTGCATATTACGTTATATTATAAGGCATTTTCAATGATAGACTGCATATTCCGTTATATTATCACGTATTTTCAATGATTGACTGCATATTACGTAATATTATAAGGTATTTTCAATGATAGACTGCAAATATTACATTATATTATAAGGTATTTTCAAAGATACACTGCATATTACGTTATATTATAAGGTATTTTCAATGATACACTGCATATTACGTTATATTATCACGTATTTTCAATGATATACTGCATATTACGTTATATTATAAGGCATTTTCAATGATACTCTGCATATTACGTTACATTATAAGGTATTTTCAATGATATACTGCATATCACGTTGTATTATAAGGTATTTTCAATGATACTCTGCATATTACGTTATATTATGAGGTATTATCAATGATAGACTGCATATTACATTATATTATAAGGTATTTTCTATGATACAGTGCATATTACGTTATATTATGAGGTATTTTCAATGATACACTGCATATTACGTTATATTATAAGGTATTTTGAATGATACTCTGCATATTACGTTACATTACAAGATATTTTCAATGATACACTGCTTATTACGTTACATTATAAGGTATTTTCAATGATATACTGCATATTACGTTATATTATAAGGCATTTTCACTGATACACTGCATATTACGTTATATTATCACGTATTTTCAATGATATACTGCATATTACGTTATATTATAAGGTATTTTCAATGATAGACTGCATATTACGTTATATTATCACGTATTTTCAATGATTGACTGCATATTACGTAATATTATAAGGTATTTGCAATGATAGACTGCAAATATTACATTATATTATAAGGTATTTTCAATGATACACTGCATATTACATTATATTATAGGGTATTTTCAATGATACACTGCATATTACGTTATATTATAAGGTATTTTCAATGATAGACTGCATATTACGTTATATTATAAGGTATTTTCAATGATACACTGCATATTACGTTATATTATAAGGTATTTTCAATGATATACTGCATATTTCGTTATATTATAAGGCATTTTCAATGATAGACTGCATATTACGTTATATTATCACGTATTTTCAATGATTGACTGCATATTACGTAATATTATAAGGTATTTTCAATGATAGACTGCAAATATTACATTATATTATAAGGTATTTTCAATGATACACTGCATATTACGTTATATTATAAGGTAATTTTCAATGATACACTGCATATTACGTTATATTATCACGTATTTTCAATGATATACTGCATATTACGTTATATTATAAGGCATTTTCAATGATAGACTGCATATTACGTTATATTATCACGTATTTTCAATGATTGACTGCATATTACGTAATATTATAAGGTATTTGCAATGATAGACTGCAAATATTACATTATATTGTAAGGTATTTTCAATGATACACTGCATATTACATTGTATGATAGGGTATTTTCAATGATACACTGCATATTACGTTATATTATAAGGTATTTTCAATGATAGACTGCATATTACTATATATTATAAGGCATTTTCAATGATACACTGCATATTACGTTACATTATAAGGTATTGTCAATGATACACTGCATATTACGTTATACTATAAGGTATTTTCAATGATATACTGCATATTACGTTATATTATCACGTATTTTCAATGATATACTGCATATTACGTTATATTATAAGGCATTTTCAATGATAGACTGCATATTACGTTATATTATCACGTATTTTCAATGATTGACTGCATATTACGTTATATTATAAGGCATTTTCAATGATAGACTGCATATTACGTTATATTATCACGTATTTTCAATGATTGACTGCATATTACGTAATATTATAAGGTATTTTCAATGATAGACTGCAAATATTACATTATATTATAAGGTATTTTCAAAGATACACTGCATATTACGTTATATTATAAGGTATTTTCAATGATACACTGCATATTACGTTATATTATCACGTATTTTCAATGATATACTGCATATTACGTTATATTATAAGGCATTTTCAATGATACTCTGCATATTACGTTACATTATAAGGTATTTTCAATGATATACTGCATATCACGTTGCTATTATAAGGTATTTTCAATGATACTCTGCATATTACGTTATATTATGAGGTATTATCAATGATAGACTGCATATTACATTATATTATAAGGTATTTTCTATGATACAGTGCATATTACGTTGTATTATAAGGTATTTTCAATGATACTCTGCATATTACGTTATATTATGAGGTATTATCAATGATAGACTGCATATTACATTATATTATAAGGTATTTTCTATGATACAGTGCATATTACGTTATATTATGAGGTATTTTCAATGATACACTGCATATTACGTTATATTATAAGGTATTTTGAATGATACTCTGCATATTACGTTACATTACAAGATATTTTCAATGATACACTGCTTATTACGTTACATTATAAGGTATTTTCAATGATATACTGCATATTACGTTATATTATAAGGCATTTTCACTGATACACTGCATATTACGTTATATTATCACGTATTTTCAATGATATACTGCATATTACGTTATATTATAAGGCATTTTCAATGATAGACTGCATATTACGTTATATTATCACGTATTTTCAATGATTGACTGCATATTACGTAATATTATAAGGTATTTTCAATGATAGACTGCAAATATTACATTATATTATAAGGTATTTTCAATGATACACTGCATATTACGTTATATTATAAGGTATTTTCAATGATACACTGCATATTACGTTATATTATCACGTATTTTCAATGATATACTGCATATTACGTTATATTATAAGGCATTTTCAATGATAGACTGCATATTACGTTATATTATAACGTATTTTCAATGATTGACTGCATATTACGTAATATTATAAGGTATTTGCAATGATAGACTGCAAATATTACATTATATTGTAAGGTATTTTCAATGATACACTGCATATTACATTGTATGATAGGGTATTTTCAATGATACACTGCATATTACGTTATATTATAAGGTATTTTCAATGATAGACTGCATATTACTATATATTATAAGGCATTTTCAATGATACACTGCATATTACGTTACATTATAAGGTATTGTCAATGATACACTGCATATTACATTATATTATAAGATATTTTCAATGATATACTGCATATTACGTTATATTATAAGGCATTTTCAATGATAGACTGCATATTACGTTATATTATCACGTATTTTCAATGATTGACTGCATATTACGTAATATTATAAGGTATTTTCAATGATACACTGCATATTACGTTATATTATCACGTATTTTCAATGATATACTGCATATTACGTTATATTATAAGGCATTTTCAATGATACTCTGCATATTACGTTACATTATAAGGTATTTTCAATGATATACTGCATATCACGTTGTATTATAAGGTATTTTCAATGATATACTGCATATTACGTTATATTATAAGGCATTTTCAATGATACTCTGCATATTACGTTATATTATCACGTATTTTCAATGATTGACTGCATATTACGTAATATTATAAGGTATTTGCAATGATAGACTGCAAATATTACATTATATTATAAGGTATTTTCAATGATACACTGCATATTACATTATATTATAGGGTATTTTCAATGATACACTGCATATTACGTTATATTATAAGGTATTTTCAATGATAGACTGCATATTACATTACGTTATAATGTATTTTCAATAATACACTGCATATTACGTTACATTATAAGGTATTTTCAATGATACACTGCATATTACGTTATATTATAAGGTATTTTCAATGATATACTGCATATTACGTTATATTATAAGGCATTTTCAATGATAGACTGCATATTACGTTATATTATCACGTATTTTCAATGATTGACTGCATATTACGTAATATTATAAGGTATTTTCAATGATAGACTGCAAATATTACATTATATTATAAGGTATTTTCAAAGATACACTGCATATTACGTTATATTATAAGGTATTTTCAATGATACACTGCATATTACGTTATATTATCACGTATTTTCAATGATATACTGCATATTACGTTATATTATAAGGCATTTTCAATGATACTCTGCATATTACGTTATATTATAAGGTATTTTCAATGATATACTGCATATCACGTTGTATTATAAGGTATTTTCAATGATACTCTGCATATTACGTTATATTATGAGGTATTATCAATGATAGACTGCATATTACATTATATTATAAGGTATTTTCTATGATACAGTGCATATTACGTTATATTATGAGGTATTTTCAATGATACACTGCATATTACGTTATATTATAAGGTATTTTGAATGATACTCTGCATATTACGTTACATTACAAGATATTTTCAATGATACACTGCTTATTACGTTACATTATAAGGTATTTTCAATGATATACTGCATATTACGTTATATTATAAGGCATTTTCACTGATACACTGCATATTACGTTATATTATCACGTATTTTCAATGATATACTGCATATTACGTTATATTATAAGGCATTTTCAATGATAGACTGCATATTACGTTATATTATCACGTATTTTCAATGATTGACTGCATATTACGTAATATTATAAGGTATTTTCAATGATAGACTGCAAATATTACATTATATTATAAGGTATTTTCAATGATACACTGCATATTACGTTATATTATAAGGTATTTTCAATGATACACTGCATATTACGTTATATTATCACGTATTTTCAATGATATACTGCATATTACGTTATATTATAAGGCATTTTCAATGATAGACTGCATATTACGTTATATTATCACGTATTTTCAATGATTGACTGCATATTACGTAATATTATAAGGTATTTGCAATGATAGACTGCAAATATTACATTATATTATAAGGTATTTTCAATGATACACTGCATATTACATTATATTATAGGGTATTTTCAATGATACACTGCATATTACGTTATATTATAAGGTATTTTCAATGATAGACTGCATATTACATTACGTTATAATGTATTTTCAATAATACACTGCATATTACGTTACATTATAAGGTATTTTCAATGATACACTGCATATTACGTTATATTATAAGGTATTTTCAATGATATACTGCATATTACGTTATATTATAAGGCATTTTCAATGATAGACTGCATATTACGTTATATTATCACGTATTTTCAATGATTGACTGCATATTACGTAATATTATAAGGTATTTTCAATGATAGACTGCAAATATTACATTATATTATAAGGTATTTTCAAAGATACACTGCATATTACGTTATATTATAAGGTATTTTCAATGATACACTGCATATTACGTTATATTATCACGTATTTTCAATGATATACTGCATATTACGTTATATTATAAGGCATTTTCAATGATACTCTGCATATTACGTTACATTATAAGGTATTTTCAATGATATACTGCATATAACGTTGTATTATAAGGTATTTTCAATGATACTCTGCATATTACGTTATATTATGAGGTATTTTCAATGATAGACTGCATATTACATTATATTATAAGGTATTTTCTATGATACAGTGCATATTACGTTATATTATGAGGTATTTTCAATGATACACTGCATATTACGTTATATTATCACGTATTTTCAATGATATACTGCATATTACGTTATATTATAAGGCATTTTCAATGATACTCTGCATATTACGTTATATTATCACGTATTTTCAATGATTGACTGCATATTACGTAATATTATAAGGTATTTGCAATGATAGACTGCAAATATTACATTATATTATAAGGTATTTTCAAAGATACACTGCATATTACGTTATATTATAAGGTATTTTCAATGATACACTGCATATTACATTATATTATAAGATATTTTCAATGATACACTGCATATTACATTATATTATAGGGTATTTTCAATGATACACTGCATATTACGTTATATTATAAGGTATTTTCAATGATAGACTGCATATTACATTACGTTATAATGTATTTTCAATAATACACTGCATATTACGTTACATTATAAGGTATTTTCAATGATACACTGCATATTACGTTATATTATAAGGTATTTTCAATGATATACTGCATATTACGTTATATTATAAGGCATTTTCAATGATAGACTGCATATTACGTTATATTATCACGTATTTTCAATGATTGACTGCATATTACGTAATATTATAAGGTATTTTCAATGATAGACTGCAAATATTACATTATATTATAAGGTATTTTCAAAGATACACTGCATATTACGTTATATTATAAGGTATTTTCAATGATACACTGCATATTACGTTATATTATCACGTATTTTCAATGATATACTGCATATTACGTTATATTATAAGGCATTTTCAATGATACTCTGCATATTACGTTACATTATAAGGTATTTTCAATGATATACTGCATATCACGTTGTATTATAAGGTATTTTCAATGATACTCTGCATATTACGTTATATTATGAGGTATTATCAATGATAGACTGCATATTACATTATATTATAAGGTATTTTCTATGATACAGTGCATATTACGTTATATTATGAGGTATTTTCAATGATACACTGCATATTACGTTATATTATAAGGTATTTTGAATGATACTCTGCATATTACGTTACATTACAAGATATTTTCAATGATACACTGCTTATTACGTTACATTATAAGGTATTTTCAATGATATACTGCATATTACGTTATATTATAAGGCATTTTCACTGATACACTGCATATTACGTTATATTATCACGTATTTTCAATGATATACTGCATATTACGTTATATTATAAGGCATTTTCAATGATAGACTGCATATTACGTTATATTATCACGTATTTTCAATGATTGACTGCATATTACGTAATATTATAAGGTATTTGCAATGATAGACTGCAAATATTACATTATATTATAAGGTATTTTCAATGATACACTGCATATTACATTATATTATAGGGTATTTTCAATGATACTCTGCATATTACGTTATATTATGAGGTATTATCAATGATAGACTGCATATTACATTATATTATAAGGTATTTTCTATGATACAGTGCATATTACGTTATATTATGAGGTATTTTCAATGATACACTGCATATTACGTTATATTATCACGTATTTTCAATGATATACTGCATATTACGTTATATTATAAGGCATTTTCAATGATACTCTGCATATTACGTTATATTATCACGTATTTTCAATGATTGACTGCATATTACGTAATATTATAAGGTATTTGCAATGATAGACTGCAAATATTACATTATATTATAAGGTATTTTCAATGATACACTGCATATTACGTTATATTATAAGGTATTTTCAATGATACACTGCATATTACATTATATTATAAGATATTTTCAATGATACACTGCATATTACATTATATTATAGGGTATTTTCAATGATACACTGCATATTACGTTATATTATAAGGTATTTTCAATGATAGACTGCATATTACATTACATTATAATGTATTTTCAATAATACACTGCATATTACGTTACATTATAAGGTATTTTCAATGATACACTGCATATTACGTTATATTATAAGGTATTTTCAATGATATACTGCATATTACGTTATATTATAAGGCATTTTCAATGATAGACTGCATATTACGTTATATTATCACGTATTTTCAATGATTGACTGCATATTACGTAATATTATAAGGTATTTTCAATGATAGACTGCAAATATTACATTATATTATAAGGTATTTTCAAAGATACACTGCATATTACGTTATATTATAAGGTATTTTCAATGATACACTGCATATTACGTTATATTATCACGTATTTTCAATGATATACTGCATATTACGTTATATTATAAGGCATTTTCAATGATACTCTGCATATTACGTTACATTATAAGGTATTTTCAATGATATACTGCATATCACGTTGTATTATAAGGTATTTTCAATGATACTCTGCATATTACGTTATATTATGAGGTATTATCAATGATAGACTGCATATTACATTATATTATAAGGTATTTTCTATGATACAGTGCATATTACGTTATATTATGAGGTATTTTCAATGATACACTGCATATTACGTTATATTATAAGGTATTTTGAATGATACTCTGCATATTACGTTACATTACAAGATATTTTCAATGATACACTGCTTATTACGTTACATTATAAGGTATTTTCAATGATATACTGCATATTACGTTATATTATAAGGCATTTTCACTGATACACTGCATATTACGTTATATTATCACGTATTTTCAATGATATACTGCATATTACGTTATATTATAAGGCATTTTCAATGATAGACTGCATATTACGTTATATTATCACGTATTTTCAATGATTGACTGCATATTACGTAATATTATAAGGTATTTGCAATGATAGACTGCAAATATTACATTATATTATAAGGTATTTTCAATGATACACTGCATATTACATTATATTATAGGGTATTTTCAATGATACACTGCATATTACGTTATATTATAAGGTATTTTCAATGATAGACTGCATATTACGTTATATTATCACGTATTTTCAATGATTGACTGCATATTACGTAATATTATAAGGTATTTGCAATGATAGACTGCAAATATTACATTATATTATAAGGTATTTTCAATGATACACTGCATATTACATTATATTATAGGGTATTTTCAATGATACACTGCATATTACGTTATATTATAAGGTATTTTCAATGATAGACTGCAAATATTACATTATATTATAAGGTATTTTCAATGATACACTGCATATTACGTTATATTATAAGGTATTTTCAATGATACACTGCATATTACGTTATATTATCACGTATTTTCAATGATATACTGCATATTACGTTATATTATAAGGCATTTTCAATGATAGACTGCATATTACGTTATATTATCACGTATTTTCAATGATTGACTGCATATTACGTAATATTATAAGGTATTTGCAATGATAGACTGCAAATATTACATTATATTGTAAGGTATTTTCAATGATACACTGCATATTACATTGTATGATAGGGTATTTTCAATGATACACTGCATATTAAGTTATATTATAAGGTATTTTCAATGATAGACTGCATATTACTATATATTATAAGGCATTTTCAATGATACACTGCATATTACGTTACATTATAAGGTATTGTCAATGATACACTGCATATTACATTATATTATAAGATATTTTCAATGATAGACTGTATACTACATTACGTTATAATGTATTTTCAATAATACACTGCATATTACGTTACATTATAAGGTATTTTCAATGATACACTGCATATTACGTTATATTATAAGGCATTTTCAATGATACTCTGCATATTACGTTATATTATCACGTATTTTCAATGATATACTGCATATTACGTTATATTATAAGGTATTTTCAATGATACTCTGCATATTACGTTATATTATGAGGTATTATCAATGATAGACTGCATATTACATTATATTATAAGGTATTTTCTATGATACAGTGCATATTACGTTATATTATGAGGTATTTTCAATGATACACTGCATATTACGTCATATTATAAGGTATTTTGAATGATACTCTGCATATTACGTTTCATTACAAGATATTTTCAATGATACACTGCTTATTACGTTACATTATAAGGCATTTTCAATGATAGACTGCATATTACGTTATATTATCACGTATTTTCAATGATTGACTGCATATTACGTAATATTATAAGGTATTTGCAATGATAGACTGCAAATATTACATTATATTATAAGGTATTTTCAATGATACACTGCATATTACATTATATTATAGGGTATTTTCAATGATACACTGCATATTACGTTATATTATAAGGTATTTTCAATGATAGACTGCATATTACATTACGTTATAATGTATTTTCAATAATACACTGCATATTACGTTACATTATAAGGTATTTTCAATGATACACTGCATATTACGTTATATTATAAGGTATTTTCAATGATATACTGCATATTACGTTACGTTATAATGTATTTTCAATAATACACTACATATTCCGTTACATTATAAGGTATTTTCAATGATACACTGCATATTACGTTATATTATAAGGTATTTTCAATGATATACTGCATATTACGTTATATTATAAGGCATTTTCAATGATAGACTGCATATTACGTTATATTATCACGTATTTTCAATGATTGACTGCATATTACGTAATATTATAAGGTATTTTCAATGATAGACTGCAAATATTACATTATATTATAAGGTATTTTCAATGATATACTGCATATTACGTTATATTATAAGGCATTTTCACTGATACACTGCATATTACGTTATATTATCACGTATTTTCAATGATATACTGCATATTACGTTATATTATAAGGCATTTTCAATGATAGACTGCATATTACGTTATATTATCACGTATTTTCAATGATTGACTGCATATTACGTAATATTATAAGGTATTAACAATGATAGACTGCAAATATTACATTATATTATAAGGTATTTTCAATGATACACTGCATATTACATTATATTATAAGGTATTTTCAATGATATACTGCATATTACGTTATATTATAAGGCATTTTCAATGATACACTGCATATTACGTTATATTATAAGGTATTTTCAATGATATACTGCATATTACGTTACGTTATAATGTATTTTCAATAATACACTACATATTCCGTTACATTATAAGGTATTTTCAATGATACACTGCATATTACGTTATATTATAAGGTATTTTCAATGATATACTGCATATTACGTTATATTATAAGGCATTTTCAATGATAGACTGCATATTACGTTATATTATCACGTATTTTCAATGATTGACTGCATATTACGTAATATTATAAGGTATTTTCAATGATAGACTGCATATTACATTATATTATAAGATATTTTCAATGATAGACTGTATACTACATTACGTTATAATGTATTTTCAATAATACACTGCATATTACGTTACATTATAAGGTATTTTCAATGATACACTGCATATTACGTTATATTATAAGGCATTTTCAATGATACTCTGCATATTACGTTATATTATCACGTATTTTCAATGATATACTGCATATTACGTTATATTATAAGGTATTTTCAATGATACTCTGCATATTACGTTATATTATGAGGTATTATCAATGATAGACTGCATATTACATTATATTATAAGGTATTTTCTATGATACAGTGCATATTACGTTATATTATGAGGTATTTTCAATGATACACTGCAAATATTACATTATATTATAAGGTATTTTCAATGATACACTGCATATTACGTTATATTATAAGGCATTTTCACTGATACACTGCATATTACGTTATATTATCACGTATTTTCAATGATATACTGCATATTACGTTATATTATAAGGCATTTTCAATGATAGACTGCATATTACGTTATATTATCACGTATTTTCAATGATTGACTGCATATTACGTAATATTATAAGGTATTAACAATGATAGACTGCAAATATTACATTATATTATAAGGTATTTTCAATGATACACTGCATATTACATTATATTATAAGGTATTTTCAATGATATACTGCATATTACGTTATATTATAAGGCATTTTCAATGATACACTGCATATTACGTTATATTATAAGGTATTTTCAATGATATACTGCATATTACGTTACGTTATAATGTATTTTCAATAATACACTACATATTCCGTTACATTATAAGGTATTTTCAATGATACACTGCATATTACGTTATATTATAAGGTATTTTCAATGATATACTGCATATTACGTTATATTATAAGGCATTTTCAATGATAGACTGCATATTACGTTATATTATCACGTATTTTCAATGATTGACTGCATATTACGTAATATTATAAGGTATTTTCAATGATAGACTGCATATTACATTATATTATAAGATATTTTCAATGATAGACTGTATACTACATTACGTTATAATGTATTTTCAATAATACACTGCATATTACGTTACATTATAAGGTATTTTCAATGATACACTGCATATTACGTTATATTATAAGGCATTTTCAATGATACTCTGCATATTACGTTATATTATCACGTATTTTCAATGATATACTGCATATTACGTTATATTATAAGGTATTTTCAATGATACTCTGCATATTACGTTATATTATGAGGTATTATCAATGATAGACTGCATATTACATTATATTATAAGGTATTTTCTATGATACAGTGCATATTACGTTATATTATGAGGTATTTTCAATGATACACTGCATATTACGTTATATTATAAGGTATTTTGAATGATACTCTGCATATTACGTTTCATTACAAGATATTTTCAATGATACACTGCATATTACGTTATATTATAAGGTATTTTCAATGATATACTGCATATTACGTTATATTATAAGGCATTTTCAATGATAGACTGCATATTACGTTATATTATAAGGCATTTTCACTGATACACTGCATAATACGTGATAATATAACGTATTTTCAATGATATACTGCATATTACGTTATATTATAAGGCATTTTCAATGATAGACTGCATATTACGTTATATTATCACGTATTTTCAATGATTGACTGCATATTACGTAATATTATAAGGTATTTGCAATGATAGACTGCAAATATTACATTATATTATAAGGTATTTTCAATGATACACTGCATATTACATTATATTATAGGGTATTTTCAATGATACACTGCATATTACGTTATATTATAAGGTATTTTCAATGATAGACTGCATATTACATTACGTTATAATGTATTTTCAATAATACACTGCATATTACGTTACATTATAAGGTATTTTCAATGATACACTGCATATTACGTTATATTATAAGGTATTTTCAATGATACACTGCATATTACGTTATATTATAAGGCATTTTCAATGATACACTGCATATTACGTTATATTATCACGTATTTTCAATGATTGACTGCATATTACGTAATATTATAAGGTATTTGCAATGATAGACTGCAAATATTACATTATATTATAAGGTATTTTCAATGATACACTGCATATTACATTATATTATAGGGTATTTTCAATGATACACTGCATATTACGTTATATTATAAGGTATTTTCAATGATAGACTGCATATTACATTACGTTATAATGTATTTTCAATAATACACTGCATATTACGTTACATTATAAGGTATTTTCAATGATACACTGCATATTACGTTATATTATCACGTATTTTCAATGATATACTGCATATTACGTTATATTATAAGGCATTTTCAATGATAGACTGCATATTACGTTATATTATCACGTATTTTCAATGATTGACTGCATATTACGTAATATTATAAGGTATTTGCAATGATAGACTGCAAATATTACATTATATTATAAGGTATTTTCAATGATACACTGCATATTACATTATATTATAAGGTATTTTCAATGATACACTGCATATTACGTTATATTATAAGGTATTTTCAATGATAGACTGCATATTACGTTATATTATAAGGTATTTTCAATGATACACTGCATATTACGTTATATTATAAGGTATTTTCAATGATATACTGCATATTACGTTACATTATAAGGCATTTTCAATGATAGACTGCATATTACGTTATATTATCACGTATTTTCAATGATTGACTGCATATTACGTAATATTATAAGGTATTTTCAATGATAGACTGCAAATATTACATTATATTATAAGGTATTTTCAATGATACACTGCATATTACGTTATATTATAAGGTATTTTCAATGATACACTGCATATTACGTTATATTATCACGTATTTTCAATGATACACTGCATATTACGTTATATTATAAGGCATTTTCAATGATAGACTGCATATTACGTTATATTATCACGTATTTTCAATGATTGACTGCATATTACGTAATATTATAAGGTATTTGCAATGATAGACTGCAAATATTACATTATATTGTAAGGTATTTTCAATGATACACTGCATATTACATTGTATTATAGGGTATTTTCAATGATACACTGCATATTACGTTATATTATAAGGTATTTTCAATGATAGACTGCATATTACGTTATATTATAAGGTATTTTCAATGATACACTGCATATTACGTTATATTATAAGGTATTTTCAATGATATACTGCATATTACGTTACATTATAAGGCATTTTCAATGATAGACTGCATATTACGTTATATTATCACGTATTTTCAATGATTGACTGCATATTACGTAATATTATAAGGTATTTTCAATGATAGACTGCAAATATTACATTATATTATAAGGTATTTTCAATGATACACTGCATATTACGTTATATTATAAGGTATTTTCAATGATACACTGCATATTACGTTATATTATCACGTATTTTCAATGATATACTGCATATTACGTTATATTATAAGGCATTTTCAATGATAGACTGCATATTACGTTATATTATCACGTATTTTCAATGATTGACTGCATATTACGTAATATTATAAGGTATTTGCAATGATAGACTGCAAATATGACATTATATTGTAAGGTATTTTCAATGATACACTGCATATTACATTGTATTATAGGGTATTTTCCATGATACACTGCATATTACGTTATATTATAAGGTATTTTCAATGATAGACTGCAAATATTACATTATATTATAAGGTATTTTCAAAGATACACTGCATATTACGTTATATTATAAGGTATTTTCAATGATACACTGCATATTACGTTATATTATCACGTATTTTCAATGATATACTGCATATTACGTTATATTATAAGGCATTTTCAATGATACTCTGCATATTACGTTACATTATAAGGTATTTTCAATGATATACTGCATATCACGTTGTATTATAAGGTATTTTCAATGATACTCTGCATATTACGTTATATTATGAGGTATTATCAATGATAGACTGCATATTACATTATATTATAAGGTATTTTCTATGATACAGTGCATATTACGTTATATTATGAGGTATTTTCAATGATACACTGCATATTACGTTATATTATAAGGTATTTTGAATGATACTCTGCATATTACGTTACATTACAAGATATTTTCAATGATACACTGCTTATTACGTTACATTATAAGGTATTTTCAATGATATACTGCATATTACGTTATATTATAAGGCATTTTCAATGATACACTGCATATTACGTTATATTATAAGGTATTTTCAATGATATACTGCATATTACGTTATATTATAAGGCATTTTCAATGATAGACTGCATATTACGTTATATTATCACGTATTTTCAATGATTGACTGCATATTACGTAATATTATAAGGTATTTGCAATGATAGACTGCAAATATACATTATATTATAAGGTATTTTCAATGATACACTGCATATTACATTATATTATAGGGTATTTTCAATGATACACTGCATATTACGTTATATTATAAGGTATTTTCAATGATAGACTGCATATTACGTTATATTATCACGTATTTTCAATGATTGACTGCATATTACGTAATATTATAAGGTATTTGCAATGATAGACTGCAAATATTACATTATATTATAAGGTATTTTCAATGATACACTGCATATTACATTATATTATAGGGTATTTTCAATGATACACTGCATATTACGTTATATTATAAGGTAATTTTCAATGATAGACTGCAAATATTACATTATATTATAAGGTATTTTCAATGATACACTGCATATTACGTTATATTATAAGGTATTTTCAATGATACACTGCATATTACGTTATATTATCACGTATTTTCAATGATATACTGCATATTACGTTATATTATAAGGCATTTTCAATGATAGACTGCATATTACGTTATATTATCACGTATTTTCAATGATTGACTGCATATTACGTAATATTATAAGGTATTTGCAATGATAGACTGCAAATATTACATTATATTGTAAGGTATTTTCAATGATACACTGCATATTACATTGTATGATAGGGTATTTTCAATGATACACTGCATATTAAGTTATATTATAAGGTATTTTCAATGATAGACTGCATATTACTATATATTATAAGGCATTTTCAATGATACACTGCATATTACGTAATATTATAAGGTATTGTCAATGATACACTGCATATTACATATATTATAAGATATTTTCAATGATAGACTGTATACTACATTACGTTATAATGTATTTTCAATAATACACTGCATATTACGTTACATTATAAGGTATTTTCAATGATACACTGCATATTACGTTATATTATAAGGCATTTTCAATGATACTCTGCATATTACGTTATATTATCACGTATTTTCAATGATATACTGCATATTACGTTATATTATAAGGTATTTTCAATGATACTCTGCATATTACGTTATATTATGAGGTATTATCAATGATAGACTGCATATTACATTATATTATAAGGTATTTTCTATGATACAGTGCATATTACGTTATATTATGAGGTATTTTCAATGATACACTGCATATTACGTCATATTATAAGGTATTTTGAATGATACTCTGCATATTACGTTTCATTACAAGATATTTTCAATGATACACTGCTTATTACGTTACATTATAAGGCATTTTCAATGATAGACTGCATATTACGTTATATTATCACGTATTTTCAATGATTGACTGCATATTACGTAATATTATAAGGTATTTGCAATGATAGACTGCAAATATTACATTATATTATAAGGTATTTTCAATGATACACTGCATATTACATTATATTATAGGGTTATTTTCAATGATACACTGCATATTACGTTATATTATAAGGTATTTTCAATGATAGACTGCATATTACATTACGTTATAATGTATTTTCAATAATACACTGCATATTACGTTACATTATAAGGTATTTTCAATGATACACTGCATATTACGTTATATTATAAGGTATTTTCAATGATATACTGCATATTACGTTACGTTATAATGTATTTTCAATAATACACTACATATTCCGTTACATTATAAGGTATTTTCAATGATACACTGCATATTACGTTATATTATAAGGTATTTTCAATGATATACTGCATATTACGTTATATTATAAGGCATTTTCAATGATAGACTGCATATTACGTTATATTATCACGTATTTTCAATGATTGACTGCATATTACGTAATATTATAAGGTATTTTCAATGATAGACTGCAAATATTACATTATATTATAAGGTATTTTCAATGATATACTGCATATTACGTTATATTATAAGGCATTTTCACTGATACACTGCATATTACGTTATATTATCACGTATTTTCAATGATATACTGCATATTACGTTATATTATAAGGCATTTTCAATGATAGACTGCATATTACGTTATATTATCACGTATTTTCAATGATTGACTGCATATTACGTAATATTATAAGGTATTAACAATGATAGACTGCAAATATTACATTATATTATAAGGTATTTTCAATGATACACTGCATATTACATTATATTATAAGGTATTTTCAATGATATACTGCATATTACGTTATATTATAAGGCATTTTCAATGATACACTGCATATTACGTTATATTATAAGGTATTTTCAATGATATACTGCATATTACGTTACGTTATAATGTATTTTCAATAATACACTACATATTCCGTTACATTATAAGGTATTTTCAATGATACACTGCATATTACGTTATATTATAAGGTATTTTCAATGATATACTGCATATTACGTTATATTATAAGGCATTTTCAATGATAGACTGCATATTACGTTATATTATCACGTATTTTCAATGATTGACTGCATATTACGTAATATTATAAGGTATTTTCAATGATAGACTGCATATTACATTATATTATAAGATATTTTCAATGATAGACTGTATACTACATTACGTTATAATGTATTTTCAATAATACACTGCATATTACGTTACATTATAAGGTATTTTCAATGATACACTGCATATTACGTTATATTATAAGGCATTTTCAATGATACTCTGCATATTACGTTATATTATCACGTATTTTCAATGATATACTGCATATTACGTTATATTATAAGGTATTTTCAATGATACTCTGCATATTACGTTATATTATGAGGTATTATCAATGATAGACTGCATATTACATTATATTATAAGGTATTTTCTATGATACAGTGCATATTACGTTATATTATGAGGTATTTTCAATGATACACTGCAAATATTACATTATATTATAAGGTATTTTCAATGATATACTGCATATTACGTTATATTATAAGGCATTTTCACTGATACACTGCATATTACGTTATATTATCACGTATTTTCAATGATATACTGCATATTACGTTATATTATAAGGCATTTTCAATGATAGACTGCATATTACGTTATATTATCACGTATTTTCAATGATTGACTGCATATTACGTAATATTATAAGGTATTTTCAATGATAGACTGCAAATATTACATTATATTATAAGGTATTTTCAATGATACACTGCATATTACATTATATTATAAGGTATTTTCAATGATATACTGCATATTACGTTATATTATAAGGCATTTTCAATGATACACTGCATATTACGTTATATTATAAGGTATTTTCAATGATATACTGCATATTACGTTACGTTATAATGTATTTTCAATAATACACTACATATTCCGTTACATTATAAGGTATTTTCAATGATACACTGCATATTACGTTATATTATAAGGTATTTTCAATGATATACTGCATATTACGTTATATTATAAGGCATTTTCAATGATAGACTGCATATTACGTTATATTATCACGTATTTTCAATGATTGACTGCATATTACGTAATATTATAAGGTATTTTCAATGATAGACTGCATATTACATTATATTATAAGATATTTTCAATGATAGACTGTATACTACATTACGTTATAATGTATTTTCAATAATACACTGCATATTACGTTACATTATAAGGTATTTTCAATGATACACTGCATATTACGTTATATTATAAGGCATTTTCAATGATACTCTGCATATTACGTTATATTATCACGTATTTTCAATGATATACTGCATATTACGTTATATTATAAGGTATTTTCAATGATACTCTGCATATTACGTTATATTATGAGGTATTATCAATGATAGACTGCATATTACATTATATTATAAGGTATTTTCTATGATACAGTGCATATTACGTTATATTATGAGGTATTTTCAATGATACACTGCATATTACGTTATATTATAAGGTATTTTGAATGATACTCTGCATATTACGTTTCATTACAAGATATTTTCAATGATACACTGCATATTACGTTATATTATAAGGTATTTTCAATGATATACTGCATATTACGTTATATTATAAGGCATTTTCAATGATAGACTGCATATTACGTTATATTATAAGGCATTTTCACTGATACACTGCATAATACGTTATATTATCACGTATTTTCAATGATATACTGCATATTACGTTATATTATAAGGCATTTTCAATGATAGACTGCATATTACGTTATATTATCACGTATTTTCAATGATTGACTGCATATTACGTAATATTATAAGGTATTTGCAATGATAGACTGCAAATATTACATTATATTATAAGGTATTTTCAATGATACACTGCATATTACATTATATTATAGGGTATTTTCAATGATACACTGCATATTACGTTATATTATAAGGTATTTTCAATGATAGACTGCATATTACATTACGTTATAATGTATTTTCAATAATACACTGCATATTACGTTACATTATAATGTATTTTCAATGATACACTGCATATTACGTTATATTATAAGGTATTTTCAATGATATACTGCATATTACGTTATATTATAAGGCATTTTCAATGATACACTGCATATTACGTTATATTATCACGTATTTTCAATGATTGACTGCATATTACGTAATATTATAAGGTATTTGCAATGATAGACTGCAAATATTACATTATATTATAAGGTATTTTCAATGATACACTGCATATTACATTATATTATAGGGTATTTTCAATGATACACTGCATATTACGTTATATTATAAGGTATTTTCAATGATAGACTGCATATTACATTACGTTATAATGTATTTTCAATAATACACTGCATATTACGTTACATTATAAGGCATTTTCAATGATACACTGCATATTACGTTATATTATCACGTATTTTCAATGATATACAGCATATTACGTTATATTATAAGGCATTTTCAATGATAGACTGCATATTACGTTATATTATCACGTATTTTCAATGATTGACTGCATATTACGTAATATTATAAGGTATTTGCAATGATAGACTGCAAATATTACATTATATTATAAGGTATTTTCAATGATACACTGCATATTACATTATATTATAGGGTATTTTCAATGATACACTGCATATTACGTTATATTATAAGGTATTTTCAATGATAGACTGCATATTACGTTATATTATAAGGTATTTTCAATGATACACTGCATATTACGTTATATTATAAGGTATTTTCAATGATAGACTGCATATTACGTTACATTATAAGGCATTTTCAATGATAGACTGCATATTACGTTATATTATCACGTATTTTCAATGATTGACTGCATATTACGTAATATTATAAGGTATTTTCAATGATAGACTGCAAATATTACATTATATTATAAGGTATTTTCAATGATACACTGCATATTACGTTATATTATAAGGTATTTTCAATGATACACTGCATATTACGTTATATTATCACGTATTTTCAATGATATACTGCATATTACGTTATATTATAAGGCATTTTCAATGATAGACTGCATATTACGTTATATTATCACGTATTTTCAATGATTGACTGCATATTACGTAATATTATAAGGTATTTGCAATGATAGACTGCAAATATTACATTATATTGTAAGGTATTTTCAATGATACACTGCATATTACATTGTATTATAGGGTATTTTCAATGATACACTGCATATTACGTTATATTATAAGGTATTTTCAATGATAGACTGCATATTACGTTATATTATAAGGTATTTTCAATGATACACTGCATATTACGTTATATTATAAGGTATTTTCAATGATATACTGCATATTACGTTACATTATAAGGCATTTTCAATGATAGACTGCATATTACGTTATATTATCACGTATTTTCAATGATTGACTGCATATTACGTAATATTATAAGGTATTTTCAATGATAGACTGCAAATATTACATTATATTATAAGGTATTTTCAATGATACACTGCATATTACGTTATATTATAAGGTATTTTCAATGATACACTGCATATTACGTTATATTATCACGTATTTTCAATGATATACTGCATATTACGTTATATTATAAGGCATTTTCAATGATAGACTGCATATTACGTTATATTATCACGTATTTTCAATGATTGACTGCATATTACGTAATATTATAAGGTATTTGCAATGATAGACTGCAAATATGACATTATATTGTAAGGTATTTTCAATGATACACTGCATATTACATTGTATTATAGGGTATTTTCCATGATACACTGCATATTACGTTATATTATAAGGTATTTTCAATGATAGACTGCATATTACTATATATTATAAGGCATTTTCAATGATACACTGCATATTACGTTACATTATAAGGTATTTTCAATGATACACTGCATATTACGTTATATTATCACGTATTTTCAATGATATACTGCATATTACGTTATATTATAAGGTATTTTCAATGATAGACTGCATATTACGTTATATTATCACGTATTTTCAATGATTGACTGCATATTACGTAATATTATAAGGTATTTGCAATGATAGACTGCAAATATTACATTATATTATAAGGTATTTTCAATGATACACTGCATATTACATTATATTATAGGGTATTTTCAATGATACACTGCATATTACGTTATATTATAAGGTATTTTCAATGATAGACTGCATATTACATTACGTTATAATGTATTTTCAATAATACACTGCATATTACGTTACATTATAAGGTATTTTCAATGATACACTGCATATTACGTTATATTATAAGGTATTTTCAATGATATACTGCATATTACGTTATATTATAAGGCATTTTCAATGATACACTGCATATTACGTTATATTATCACGTATTTTCAATGATTGACTGCATATTACGTAATATTATAAGGTATTTGCAATGATAGACTGCAAATATTACATTATATTATAAGGTATTTTCAATGATACACTGCATATTACATTATATTATAGGGTATTTTCAATGATACACTGCATATTACGTTATATTATAAGGTATTTTCAATGATAGACTGCATATTACATTACGTTATAATGTATTTTCAATAATACACTGCATATTACGTTACATTATAAGGTATTTTCAATGATACACTGCATATTACGTTATATTATCACGTATTTTCAATGATATACTGCATATTACGTTATATTATAAGGCATTTTCAATGATAGACTGCATATTACGTTATATTATCACGTATTTTCAATGATTGACTGCATATTACGTAATATTATAAGGTATTTGCAATGATAGACTGCAAATATTACATTATATTATAAGGTATTTTCAATGATACACTGCATATTACATTATATTATAGGGTATTTTCAATGATACACTGCATATTACGTTATATTATAAGGTATTTTCAATGATAGACTGCATATTACGTTATATTATAAGGTATTTTCAATGATACACTGCATATTACGTTATATTATAAGGTATTTTCAATGATATACTGCATATTACGTTACATTATAAGGCATTTTCAATGATAGACTGCATATTACGTTATATTATCACGTATTTTCAATGATTGACTGCATATTACGTAATATTATAAGGTATTTTCAATGATAGACTGCAAATATTACATTATATTATAAGGTATTTTCAATGATACACTGCATATTACGTTATATTATAAGGTATTTTCAATGATACACTGCATATTGCGTTATATTATCACGTATTTTCAATGATATACTGCATATTACGTTATATTATAAGGCATTTTCAATGATAGACTGCATATTACGTTATATTATCACGTATTTTCAATGATTGACTGCATATTACGTAATATTATAAGGTATTTGCAATGATAGACTGCAAATATTACATTATATTGTAAGGTATTTTCAATGATACACTGCATATTACATTGTATTATAGGGTATTTTCAATGATACACTGCATATTACGTTATATTATAAGGTATTTTCAATGATAGACTGCATATTACGTTATATTATAAGGTATTTTCAATGATACACTGCATATTACGTTATATTATAAGGTATTTTCAATGATATACTGCATATTACGTTACATTATAAGGCATTTTCAATGATAGACTGCATATTACGTTATATTATCACGTATTTTCAATGATTGACTGCAAATATTACATTATATTGTAAGGTATTTTCAATGATACACTGCATATTACATTGTATTATAGGGTATTTTCAATGATACACTGCATATTACGTTATATTATAAGGTATTTTCAATGATAGACTGCATATTACGTTATATTATAAGGTATTTTCAATGATACACTGCATATTACGTTATATTATAAGGTATTTTCAATGATATACTGCATATTACGTTACATTATAAGGCATTTTCAATGATAGACTGCATATTACGTTATATTATCACGTATTTTCAATGATTGACTGCATATTACGTAATATTATAAGGTATTTTCAATGATAGACTGCAAATATTACATTATATTATAAGGTATTTTCAATGATACACTGCATATTACGTTATATTATAAGGTATTTTCAATGATACACTGCATATTACGTTATATTATCACGTATTTTCAATGATATACTGCATATTACGTTATATTATAAGGCATTTTCAATGATAGACTGCATATTACATTATATTATAAGGTATTTTCAATGATAGACTGCAAATATTACATTATATTATAAGGTATTTTCAAAGATACACTGCATATTACGATATATTATAAGGTATTTTCAATGATACACTGCATATTACGTTATATTATCACGTATTTTCAATGATATACTGCATATTACGTTATATTATAAGGCATTTTCAATGATACTCTGCATATTACGTTATATTATCACGTATTTTCAATGATTGACTGCATATTACGTAATATTATAAGGTATTTTCAATGATAGACTGCAAATATTACATTATATTATAAGGTATTTTCAATGATACACTGCATATTACATTATATTATAAGATATTTTCAATGATAGACTGTATACTACATTACGTTATAATGTATTTTCAATAATACACTGCATATTACGTTACATTATAAGGTATTTTCAATGATACACTGCATATTACGTTATATTATAAGGCATTTTCAATGATACTCTGCATATTACGTTATATTATCACGTATTTTCAATGATATACTGCATATTACGTTATATTATAAGGTATTTTCAATGATACTCTGCATATTACGTTATATTATGAGGTATTATCAATGATAGACTGCATATTACATTATATTATAAGGTATTTTCTATGATACAGTGCATATTACGTTATATTATGAGGTATTTTCAATGATACACTGCATATTACGTTATATTATCACGTATTTTCAATGATTGACTGCATATTACGTAATATTATAAGGTATTTGCAATGATAGACTGAAAATATTACATTATATTATAAGGTATTTTCAATGATACACTGCATATTACATTATATTATAGGGTATTTTCAATGATACACTGCATATTACGTTATATTATAAGGTATTTTCAATGATAGACTGCATATTACATTACGTTATAATGTATTTTCAATAATACACTGCATATTACGTTACATTATAAGGTATTTTCAATGATACACTGCATATTACGTTATATTATACGGTATTTTCAATGATATACTGCATATTACGTTACGTTATAATGTATTTTCAATAATACACTACATATTCCGTTACATTATAAGGTATTTTCAATGATACACTGCATATTACGTTATATTATAAGGTATTTTCAATGATATACTGCATATTACGTTATATTATAAGGCATTTTCAATGATAGACTGCATATTACGTTATATTATCACGTATTTTCAATGATTGACTGCATATTACGTAATATTATAAGGTATTTTCAATGATAGACTGCAAATATTACATTATATTATAAGGTATTCTCAATGATATACTGCATATTACGTTATATTATAAGGTATTTTCAATGATAGACTGCATATTACTATATATTATAAGGCATTTTCAATGATACACTGCATATTACGTTACATTATAAGGTATTTTCAATGATACACTGCATATTACGTTATATTATAAGGTATTTTCAATGATAGACTGTATACTACATTACGTTATAATGTATTTTCAATAATACACTGCATATTACGTTACATTATAAGGTATTTTCAATGATACACTGCATATTACGTTATATTATAAGGCATTTTCAATGATACTCTGCATATTACGTTATATTATCACGTATTTTCAATGATATACTGCATATTACGTTATATGATAAGGTATTTTCAATGATACTCTGCATATTACGTTATATTATGAGGTATTATCAATGATAGACTGCATATTACATTATATTATAAGGTATTTTCTATGATACAGTGCATATTACGTTATATTATGAGGTATTTTCAATGATACACTGCATATTACGTTATATTATAAGGTATTTTGAATGATACTCTGCATATTACGTTTCATTACAAGATATTTTCAATGATACACTGCTTATTACGTTACATTATAAGGCATTTTCAATGATAGACTGCATATTACGTTATATTATCACGTATTTTCAATGATTGACTGCATATTACGTAATATTATAAGGTATTTGCAATGATAGACTGCAAATATTACATTATATTATAAGGTATTTTCAATGATACACTGCATATTACATTATATTATAGGGTATTTTCAATGATACACTGCATATTACGTTATATTATAAGGTATTTTCAATGATAGACTGCATATTACATTACGTTATAATGTATTTTCAATAATACACTGCATATTACGTTACATTATAAGGTATTTTCAATGATACACTGCATATTACGTTATATTATAAGGTATTTTCAATGATATACTGCATATTACGTTACGTTATAATGTATTTTCAATAATACACTACATATTCCGTTACATTATAAGGTATTTTCAATGATACACTGCATATTACGTTATATTATAAGGTATTTTCAATGATATACTGCATATTACGTTATATTATAAGGCATTTTCAATGATAGACTGCATATTACGTTATATTATCACGTATTTTCAATGATTGACTGCATATTACGTAATATTATAAGGTATTTGCAATGATAGACTGCAAATATTACATTATATTATAAGGTATTTTCAATGATACACTGCATATTACATTATATTATAGGGTATTTTCAATGATACACTGCATATTACGTTATATTATAAGGTATTTTCAATGATAGACTGCATATTACATTACGTTATAATGTATTTTCAATAATACACTGCATATTACGTTACATTATAAGGTATTTTCAATGATACACTGCATATTACGTTATATTATAAGGTATTTTCAATGATATACTGCATATTACGTTATATTATAAGGCATTTTCAATGATACACTGCATATTACGTTATATTATCACGTATTTTCAATGATATACTGCATATTACGTTATATTATAAGGCATTTTCAATGATACTCTGCATATTACGTTATATTATCACGTATTTTCAATGATTGACTGCATATTACGTAATATTATAAGGTATTTGCAATGATAGACTGCAAATATTACATTATATTATAAGGTATTTTCAATGATACACTGCATATTACATTATATTATAGGGTATTTTCAATGATACACTGCATATTACGTTATATTATCACGTATTTTCAATGATATACTGCATATTACGTTATATTATAAGGCATTTTCAATGATAGACTGCATATTACGTTATATTATCACGTATTTTCAATGATTGACTGCATATTACGTAATATTATAAGGTATTTGCAATGATAGACTGCAAATATTACATTATATTGTAAGGTATTTTCAATGATACACTGCATATTACATTGTATTATAGGGTATTTTCAATGATACACTGCATATTACGTTATATTATAAGGTATTTTCAATGATAGACTGCATATTACTATATATTATAAGGCATTTTCAATGATACACTGCATATTACGTTACATTATAAGGTATTTTCAATGATACACTGCATATTACGTTATATTATCACGTATTTTCAATGATATACTGCATATTACGTTATATTATAAGGTATTTTCAATGATAGACTGCATATTACTATATATTATAAGGCATTTTCAATGATACACTGCATATTACGTTACATTATAAGGTATTTTCAATGATACACTGCATATTACGTTATATTATAAGGTATTTTCAATGATAGACTGTATACTACATTACGTTATAATGTATTTTCAATAATACACTGCATATTACGTTACATTATAAGGTATTTTCAATGATACACTGCATATTACGTTATATTATAAGGCATTTTCAATGATACTCTGCATATTACGTTATATTATCACGTATTTTCAATGATATACTGCATATTACGTTATATTATAAGGTATTTTCAATGATACTCTGCATATTACGTTATATTATGAGGTATTATCAATGATAGACTGCATATTACATTATATTATAAGGTATTTTCTATGATACAGTGCATATTACGTTATATTATGAGGTATTTTCAATGATACACTGCATATTACGTTATATTATAAGGTATTTTGAATGATACTCTGCATATTACGTTTCATTACAAGATATTTTCAATGATACACTGCTTATTACGTTACATTATAACGTATTTTCAATGATATACTGCATATTACGTTATATTATAAGGCATTTTCACTGATACACTGCATATTACGTTATATTATCACGTATTTTCAATGATATACTGCATATTACGTTATATTATTAGGCATTTTCAATGATAGACTGCATATTACGTTATATTATCACGTATTTTCAATGATTGACTGCATATTACGTAATATTATAAGGTATTTTCAATGATAGACTGCAAATATTACATTATATTATAAGGTATTTTCAATGATACACTGCATATTACGTTATATTATAAGGTATTTTCAATGATACACTGCATATTACGTTATATTATCACGTATTTTCAATGATATACTGCATATTACGTTATATTATAAGGCATTTTCAATGATAGACTGCATATTACGTTATATTATCACGTATTTTCAATGATTGACTGCATATTACGTAATATTATAAGGTATTTTCAATGATAGACTGCAAATATTACATTATATTATAAGGTATTTTCAATGATACACTGCATATTACGTTATATTATAAGGTATTTTCAATGATAGACTGCATATTACTATATATTATAAGGCATTTTCAATGATACACTGCATATTACGTTACATTATAAGGTATTTTCAATGATACACTGCATATTACGTTATATTATAAGGTATTTTCAATGATAGACTGTATACTACATTACGTTATAATGTATTTTCAATAATACACTGCATATTACGTTACATTATAAGGTATTTTCAATGATACACTGCATATTACGTTATATTATAAGGCATTTTCAATGATACTCTGCATATTACGTTATATTATCACGTATTTTCAATGATATACTGCATATTACGTTATATTATAAGGTATTTTCAATGATACTCTGCATATTACGTTATATTATGAGGTATTATCAATGATAGACTGCATATTACATTATATTATAAGGTATTTTCTATGATACAGTGCATATTACGTTATATTATGAGGTATTTTCAATGATACACTGCATATTACGTTATATTATAAGGTATTTTGAATGATACTCTGCATATTACGTTTCATTACAAGATATTTTCAATGATA